>CBVK0100099119.1:0-26307 GCA_900067695.1 Picea abies
TTAGTCCCTAGGCTCAACACTTAGCCTCTCTTTCCAACCTTTCATCCCCTTTTCCCTTAACCACCTTGTGGAAGCTTAGTACCCCATCACTCTTTCTTCCTGGTTGATCTACACACAATGATGTTTAATCTTTATTAATGTTTTGCATATTACATATACAAAAATCAACCAAATGGATTTTAGAGTGGGCGAGACCAACAAACCTGATGTGGATAACTACAAGCTCATGTGTATCGTGGCCTTTTGTCTCTCCTAGGAATATGCATACATATTGTAGGGCATATGCCTCTTTTCTTGCATGAGGGCCATTGGAAATGGTGTAATTCTCTATGTGGATTGGAAACATAGGCCAACATTTTTCGTTTCTACTCATGAGAAGAGAGGCGACTTTTGTTCTTGTGGTTTGGTAGGAAATTTCTCTCATCAGGAGAATTTATGGGAAAAATAAAGGTAGAAAATGTGGGCCCCCATTAGAACCATCACCCTAATGCATGAGTAGTATTTTCCTAGGTACCAATCTTCCACCCATTTTATTCCAGTCCAGGCTTCGATGGAGATTATGTGTCTAGGAAAACCAAAAAGTACAGTATAGAGAGGGGAAAGGAAGTAGTTACATATTCCATAAAAATATCTCTTGTAATTTATGCTCCATAATTCGAAAGAATACACATGTACATGGGGTTGGTCTCGGTCCCAGTTCCACCCTAGATAAATAAATTTTACAAAGGAACAAATGGCGTCAATCAGGTAGGATGAAATGTAAAAACAAGGCTTCCTCATACATGTATTTTGTTCATGTGTAGAGATATGTCTAAATATAGGATGTCCTCCCAATTGAACACTTGTCCTATTTTGACAATGGTACAGGCTAGTGGAAACCAATCTGTTTGAAAGTGTGTGCTTTTTTCCTCTTCATATAATTTATGGGTTGGGACCAGTTTCTATCCCTACTTAAGAGTTTCATCCTCATCCACTCACCAATGTTTGATCAGTTTAGTTGGGCCTTTGTTGCTTTGGGAAAAACCTTTCAAGAATGGCTCATTGAGAGCACAATAAGGTGTGGGTGAGTGATACGTTATGTTGATACCTTCAGGCCTTAGGGATGTTATTCATCTCCCATGCTTTCTTATGATGATCATGGTGTTAGGGTTGAATTGATTGAAGCACCACTGAGCTCCTTCGTTGTAGGGAAAAAGGGTCGATCGAGAAACGACTAGATGAATGCCACTTTTATGAGTATTCTGGTATACCTCTAGGTTTTTGGATTCTGTTGAAAAATATCCAGTATTGAAAATTCTATAGATTTCATCGTACCCGAGGCTATGATCTTCGCCAATGTGACTCCATCATACCCCGATGGCATGGTATCGAAGGAATATTCCCCGTGGCACAGATTTGCGTACCAATCACAGGTAGTTAAAACGGATTCAAGAGAAGTCGTCGAACTTTATTATTTGGAGTCCAATAGACTTTGGAAATGTTAGGATTCCGATGGAGTAGGTATCAAAAGTATATTTTTTTCTTCGAAAAATGGGTCGTCCTGAGAGACAAGGAAAATAGATGGTCATGAAAAGGTCATAATGAGAGTTGACGACCAATCCTAATATGCCACATCATTAGATTATGATTACATCGGTCATAATGAATTGAAAGTCTTAGTGCATTCTTGTTTTGTCCCTACCACCTATTGGCTTCCATGTAGAATACGAGAGATACCCCGTATGCCTAGGCTATAAGAGTGCAAGAGTTAGAGTTTGGAATTATTCGTGAGGGGGAATACTACGACACAAATAATTTTGACTGAATCCTTTCCAGTGTGGCCATTGAAAGGGTTTCTGTTGGAATGTGATTAGTATGAGAATCATTCTGATTCTAACCAGACTTAGGCTAAAGGGACTGAGAGTGGAGAACATCTAGTTGATTAAATGATAATGAGGTTTGGGTTCCTGCAACAAGTGGATGAAACGATGACTTCTTGGGAAGGAGGTTTCACTGGCGTATAAAAGGGGACCACTATTGACTGCGATCCACATATAAAAAGGAATATTGAAAAAGAATAAAAAAGGAAAGTTCAAACAAAGGCTGGGAGAACACAAAATAAAGAAAAGGCCGACTAAAATAAGGATTGCAGAATAAGAAAAGGAAAGTTTAGAAAACATAGTATTTACAAGATTAAATCACTGAAGGTGATAAGGAGAAGTATATTTTGAGAACATGACCATTGACAGGGAGATCCTCCTCATTTCCCTCCAATTTTCTGAGTTTAAGTGTTCCAGGACCAAATTTCTGGTAAATTAGATATGGGCCCATCCACAACTTTTGGAACTTTGTATGTCAACCTTTAATCTCATTTTCTTTGTCCCATTTAAGAAAAATATCTCCCTCTTGAAAATATTTATTTCCCATAGATGATTTATTGAACCAATTTTTAATCACTTCTTGATGTCGCGTTAAATTAATTTTTGTGTTTTCCTTCTCTTCTTCTAGTTTCAACAACATGTTCAACCTATCTTGCATTACATGGCATGTTTCATCTTGGACAGATTGAGAAAGTTGTAGGGAGGGCAGAAAGGTATGAGTAGGAAATTTTGCCTCATGTCCATAGACTAGAAAGAAGAGAGAATTACCAATAGAGGACTTGGGTGTTACTATGTCAGCCCAACGGTCATTCTAGAGGGCTAGATGCCAATTCCTTTGATTATTATTAAAAATTTTCTTTAGGATTTTGATCAAGTTTTTATTTTTTGACTCAACTAATCCATTCCCCCATGGATAGTAGTTTGTAGAATATTTAACTTTAATGTTTTTTTCAAGAGCATATTCAATGGACCTCAGAGAAGAAAAATAATTGGCATTATAAAAAACTAAGGATTCAAGGACTCTAAATCTAGTAATAATGAGATTCAAGGAACGATTTCACCTGGTTGTTGTTGATGGTTTTCACGGGAGCTTCTTATGTCCATCTGGTGAAATAATCTGTGGTTGTCAAAATATATTTGTGCAACTGAGATGAGTTGGGGTTAATTTCCCCGATCACATCCATACCCCATTGTTGGAAAGGGCGTTCTATAATCATGACTTATAGGGGAAAGGAAGCTTTCCTTTCTCTTCTATTTGAATTTTGACTTTGTAGGCATTTCCTTGCATACACATGAGAATATTTGAACAGAGTAGGCCAATAATAGCCTACCCTAAGGATTTTATGAGCAGTAGTGTCACCTTCGAAATTCCCACCAGTCGGGACATCATGAAGTTCATCCATAACCTTTTTTGCATCTCTCTTCTCAAGAAATATTAGGAAAACACCATCATAATTATTCCTGTATAACATTCCTTGAATGATCTGATATTGAGTTGATTTGAGTCTAAGAGATATCTTCTTGTTAGGTTCTAGATAATGTGGGCCTAACCCATGGGTTAAGTAATATTTCATTTCATAATACCATTGGTGTGAGTTAACAAGGATGTGGAAAACTTCTCTTTCAAGGAGCTCTTAGTCTTGATACAAGGAATTTTCATCCCTTGTCTATTCAATTGCCAATTTACATAACCCCTGAGCCTTGAAAATTTTGGTAGGCCTAATCTCCAGGTCGTATTCTTGTAGGGTTGCTATCCGGTTATACTTTTTCTCTCTAAGATATTTCTGTACCGAGAGGTTTCTTATAGCAAGATATGGGACAATGACCTTAGTCCTCGACTTGATTAGGTAAGGCCTGAAGTGTTTTAAAACTTTGAATACAACATAGGCTTGCTTTTCTACTTCTGGGTAATTCAATTATGCTCCTTGTAAACCTGAACTCATAAAATCCATGAGAATTCACCACCTTCTTGATTCTTCTAAGTTAGAACAACTGTAAATGCAATGTCTGATGTGAAAGTATAGGGAATAAACTCTTGACTGAAATCTGGGCTTAAAAGTGTAGGAGCTTGTGCTATTTCTGCTTCAATTTTATCAAAATATTCTTTTTTTTAGATCCCCATTTGAATTCTTCATTTTTCTTTATCATGTCTTGTAAGGGTTTTACTATTTCCGCGAAGCTAGGGACAAATATTCTCACAAAATTTATTCTTCCCAGGAAGGACTACATAGATTTTTTGTTATGGGGAGGAGAGATCTTGGCAATAGTTTCAGTCCTTTCAGGTTCGATCTTCATACCATGTTTTGAAGCTATGAATGCCAATAGCATGGCCTCATCAATTGCAAACAATTTTTTTTTGGGATTGAGGGAAATACTATATCTCTTGCACCTATTGAATACTCTCCTCAAATGGGTTACATGATATTTTTTACCCTTGGTGAAGATAGTAACATCACCTAGATACACCACAACATACTCTCTAAGTTGGCCTCTGAAGGAGATATCCATTTCTCTTTGGAAAGTTTCTCCAGCATTGATTAGACCGAATGACATCTTCCTGTAAGCATATGTTCCCCATTTAGTTCGAAAGGAAGTCTTCAATTGATCATCATGGGCAACTAGGAATTGTTTATCGCCAAAAAAACCATCTAAAAGGGAGAGTATTTCAGAGCCAGATATGCATTGCAAGACTTTCTCCATAGGGGTCACTAGGTAGTTGTCTTTCTTCAAGGCTATGTTCACGTTCCTGAAGTCAATACATAGCCTTATATATCCGTTCTTTTTCCTCATTGGTACTAGGTTAGAAATCCATTGAGTATGTATGATTGTGAATATAATCTTAGCGACTAACAACTTATTCAACTCTTCTTTGACCCGAGGCTCAAGACTGGGATGCATCTTCCTCATATTTTTTTGAAAATGTTTTGTTTGAGGCTTCATTGGAATAACATGCTATATGATTTGGGTGTCATACGCCTTGATGTCTTTATATATCCATGCAAATATTTATTTATATTCTTGGAATAGTTTGATGTAAGATTGTTTTTCTTTAGGAGAACAAATCTTTCCCAAGTTGATATTTGAAGGTGTAGTGGTCGTTCCAAATTGACCACTTCAAATTGCATTGATGAGTTGCTGGTTTTGAAGTTTGTTGATTTCTTGAACTTATCATGGAGATCATAAATCTTGTCCAGTCTGACTACATTCTTGGGGATATTGTTGGCTGAACCAGATTGATTTGTTGGTTGAGCTTGATCAGTGTCATCATTGTTCATCATTTGATCATGTTGACCTTCATTGATAACAAAGTCTTTGAATACGTCTTTGAGGTGTAAGAATCTATTAATTTCTTAATCATCATCAAAGACTCTCCAACTAGTGATGTTGTCTAGAATTGAAGGCCTATACAAAAGTTCAATAGAAAAAGTGTCAAGCATCAATCCATCCAAAGATATTAATCTATATGTAACATTCACTAGTAAGTCAACATCATAGTTCAGTGAACGAGGAACATAACTAATATTAAACACAACAAAATACTTGATTAGTTCCCATACCTCTAATTGATAATGTTTTAGATGACTTGAAATACAATGGATGGTGTTCCTTACCTGTCTTATGACAATTTCAGAATCACCAAATACCTTAATTTTCTCCACTTTCAAGTCTACTACCTTTGTCAAACCTTGTAATAAAGCTTCATTTTCAACAATATTGTTGGTGCATTGGAATTCTAGTGTGCATGCAATTGATGTTTTCTTTCCTTTAGGATATTTGAATATGCAACCAACACCTGCACCTTCTAAAGATTTAGATCCATCAAAAAATAACATCCACATATCAAGATCTTTCCTTTTGGGTTCAATAATAGATTTTGAGTTAAATTTTTTAGGATTAGTGGGGTTAGTAGAGTTAATGAGAACCTCTAATCTATCTTCAGGAATAATGTTAGACTGTACACTAGAAGTAATGTTAGTCTGATCTACTATATTAAAGTTGGGTTCAACGATCTAAGTGCAATGAAGGATTTCATATTGTGTATTAGATACCACAAAAGAAGATGTTTTAGATGTGTAGTTCCCAAAAAATTTGTCATATGAATAATTTCCTAGAATTGAATTGTTAAACACCACAGGTTCATTTGGGTTGTTCAAATCAGTCACTACATGCTTCATGTATCTCTCTCTATAAATTTTGATCTAATTAAGTTTTCCATTGAAAGGGAACCATAAGTGTGACCAATCAGTAGAAAAATATCTGTTCAACATAGAATACCAATCTCTACTTAACAACATGCCATAATTATCAGGTATGTCCACAACAATAATGTCAATAGTTGGATGAATTTTAGGATTAGTAGACATTCTGATCAAAACATTATTTAGTTCCCCAATAACTTTGACTCTGGTTCTATCCAACTGTATAATTTGAATTTCATATACCTCAGGTTTTCCATTAATTTTTTCACACACTTTAAGAGGCATAACATTTGAAGAGGCTCCAGATTCTACCATGCAGTTATGAACATTCCTATTAAAAATTTCAAAAGTAACGAGGAAAGGCGAGGTACTGTATCTTGACCTCTATCTAGTTAAGGATGCATTTGTAGCTACCTGAATCTTAGATGAAGTATCTTTGCTAGATGGGCTTTCTTTGGTTGTTCCTTTTTCCGTTACTTCACTTATTTCTTTAATGCCATAGGAAGTATTTCCTTGTAGAGTTTTAATGGAATTTTCTTGAATTTGTGGGATTTTCATAAGCTCAAATAGGGAGATGTTGGATTTAGTTTTCTCCAGGTCTTCCAGGAAATCATATTCCAATCTTGATGGGGTCATAGATGAAACATTTTTCTTAAGTGTTTGGTCAGAGGATTGGGAGTAGTGGTTGTGGATGGAGAAGAGGCTTGTTTGGTACTAGAGTTTGTAGTTGCAGGTGTATCAGAAGTGTTCGAGGTGTCAGAAGAGGTGTTTGTTCTTGCACTTCTAGTAGTTACAATGTTTTGGGATATGTGTACTTCCTCTGTCTCTTCTTCCTCCCCACCATAAGTGATACCTAGAAAGAATTCAATTGTTGTTCTTTAGTCTCTTGGGACTCCTGAGGTTGTTCTTGTTGTTCCTAATTCTCCTCTTCTTCATCCTTGAATTCAGTCATATTTTTTGTTGCCCAGGTTTGTAAGGCTTGGAAAATATCCTCCATGTTAATACCATCTATATGAGAAGGGTTGGTTTTATTGGTTGGGGGAGTGTTTTTATCTTTATTGGGAGGAAATCTAAAGAATTTATTCTGGCTAGAAGATCCTTCTCCACCACTCTTCTTCATACCTATCATCTCGTTGGAGAGTTTCTTAACATTCCTCTGGAGAGCTTCCACTTCCATGGAATCATAATTCTTCTTTTCTTCTAGGGGTTTGGACATAGTTTCTTTAATTTTACCTTTATATTTGGATGATTATGCTTCAGGATTTCCTTTTAAACTCATCATGTTATTTTCAACTTTAAGGGATTCCTGGAAGGATTCTTCAAGGGTGGCTTTCTCAGCATTCTTAATAAACATTGCCATGGATATAGTTAGACCAAAGGTATATAATTCAATGGTGATGTCTTCAACAAGTTTGAAGGCTCATGGGATACATCTCACTAGAGTAAGGAAGCATTGGTTGTAATAATTCACCTGTTTCTTAGAATCCATTTTGTCTCTTGACAGTTCTAGAAGTAGAGTTGTTGGTGTCTTATTTTCTCCAAAATTCCTAAGGAAGTTAGCTTCAAATGTTCTCCAGTAAGTGATGGATGCTTCTTCTAAATATAAGAACCATGTAGAAGCTCTATTTTAAAATGTGAGTGTGAAAAAACGACATAAGACATCTTTGTGATGAATGATTTGGAGTCTTATAGAAAGTAGGAATTTATTAACGTGGTCTTCAGCCAAATCTTTCCTATCTGTATAAAATTTTACTAAAAATTTCTCTGGATTTCTGGGCATGTCATGCACAATCCTTGGTATGGAAACTACATCAAGACCCAACCAAGGATGAGAGGGAGGGGGATTTAGATTAGCATTAACCCCGACCATGTTTGGAGGTTGGTACAATATTATCTGGAGTGGGTTGTTTTCAGGTTCACTTTCTTTTTCCTCTTCTTCCTCAGATTCTTCTTCCGACTCGTTCCTTGGTGTGTAAGGTGGGGATTCAGGAGGAGAGGGAGGTCTTCCTCTGACACCACCAACTAGTATGTAATGTTCAAGGTCAAAATCATAGGTCTCTTCAAATCCTTGTGTGTCTTGAGGGATGTGATATCCTGGGGTTCTGATAGAAGGGTTTTCTCGATTCATGTAGAGGTCGATGAAGAAGGGGTCTTTACTACAAGGATATTTCTACACTTGAGGCAGTGAATAGTCAATGGGAAGTTGTCTTGTATATATGCTCAATTATCTAGTTAAGGTGCAGTTCACATGTTGCTGGGATTGACTCAAAATGGTGTTAACCTTTGGGAGGGTTAATATGCAGGGTTGCAGCGAAGAAAATGAGGACTCAGATGAGTGGAAACATGTTGAGTACTGGTATGAGATGGTGTATTCACAACATATGAAAATGGAAGTGTAGCTTGCTTAGAATTAGGTGGATGGGAATCACTGGATGAGGAAGTGTTAACTTGCATAATATAATGGGAAGGGTTCGTATTTCTCTTTGCAACCATTCAATTCTATGGCCCTCCTAGCACCATTTCTGTTGATGGGCCAAAATTGACCCATGAAAGAACATAAGGGAGTATTCCCAATGAAAAACCCCAATTAGACCCACTCTCATTTGGAGTAGCGTTTCTGACCATATTATGGCATGATAACAAAACTAACTAAATAAGAAACTCAAAACAAAAGGTTCTCAGATGAATTAAAAATCTAAAGAACTACTTCTAGGCTAAGATGAGTATCTACAATCCTAATTATATGCACTTCTATTCTAATCTATTCCAACCTATCCCGATCAGGATCAAACTAAAAGATAAGCGTAGTGAAATGTTTGTATTATTTGCACATAAATAATTCATATACTCAAGAAACATGAAAGCTTAACAATACAATAAGTTAGAAACAAATAATTGATCCACTAACTGATCATACTGTCGCTGCACTTAAAGTGAAAATTATGGTAACTGGAAACATATGAAAATTAGTTCAGAAGTAGTTCATACAACTAACATTCACATATTGCATAGGTAAACATGCATAAATAGAAAAATCTCATTCACACACATTAACACCACAATCTTCAAAATTCCTATGGTTTAAATTAACTTGCATTAATAGTATTGTTACGCTACATCTGAAAACCAAAAACCCTTTCCTATGGAAATGCCCTCTTTTTACAATATTGGGGTGAATGTTTACATTCTCCTCTTTCTATGATGGGCCCAGGGTAGTTTTCAAAAATGACTCTTCATGTTCTTAATTGAAAATAAAATTATGAAGTAGAAAAAGCGAGACATCTGGTGCAGTTACCAAAATTTGTCATTATGAATTGTTCTGCTCATGAATTTGGTTTTGATATTCTTCCTAAAGGGAATAGTCCTTCATAATGTATTCTATCTTGCGAGATTACACTTTTTCAATGATTAATTCCCTGTTGCAAACTTTAGCGGACACCTTTTGTTGTAACTCCTTGGTTGTGCTCTTCACAAAGTGTTGAGTTATGCTAACGATTCTGGCAGGATTTAACAAGGGTTATTCCAAGGATTATTTTCCAACCTCTGTTAAACTTTCAATTCTCACCTTGCTAGCTCTCCTGCGTTGCTCCACCTTGACGATTCTTGTAGTGGTAGGTGTTGCTTCATTGATGGAGGATAGTGGATGCATTCCAAATTCCTCCATGAGGTTACTTGAGCTACTCCACAATGTCACATAGGCATTATGTAATACCCAGGTTAATTCCCAATGTAATTGTACACATGTTTTATAGGCTTGTGAGACAATATATTATAGGCTAGAGTTCCTATGTGATTATTAGGCTAAAGATCCTGGATTGCTAAAAGGCCAACATGCCTATTATTGTAATATGTAAACACTCATACTATTAATAAAATACACCACTTCTATAGACTAACCCAACAAGAGAGATGGGGAGATAAACTCTACTAGAAAGGGAAAGGTGGGCTAAGAGTCTAGGAAAGGGATAAGCTAAGGGGGCTTAAGCCCAATGAAATATTATATTAATATTCCTTAAGGATAAAGTTATGGATATTAATATATCCTAAGTTTCTTAATTGGGGATAAGTGAATTCCTTGAGTGCCATGTGTCATAAAATGAACATGCATATATAAGAGGGAGATTTAGTGTATTTCCCATTATTCCTAGATGATTATTCCATCATTTCTCTGCTATCATCCCTTGTACACTACTATTTCCATTTTGGTACCTGTACCTGATATGGTTGTTGCTAAAGAGGTAGGTTATCAGGCCCATGTTACTACTAAATAGGTGGGTTGTCAGGCCCGTGTGAAGAGGTGGGTTGTCAAGACCGTATGAAGAGGTGGGTTTTTAGGCCCGTGAGTAGTTTTCTTTGGATGAGAAACGAGAAAACTACTGGGAATTATTCCCTATTGCACTAGGAAATAGTTGCAGGGATCTTAGAATTCTTTTCCATCCTATTGCTGATGCTTCGGAAGGGAAGTGGGGCAGCCAAAGGACTGTTGAGCAGAGAAGGGGCACACTTCATGGGGTGGGATAAGCGTGTGGGGAATGAGAGACTATAGGCTAGTTGCAATAGTTGGCACCTTGGAAGGAGAAATTCTGTTGATTATCAGAACTTAGATTGACTTAGGATTTCCTTTGCCCTGGTGGAGTATTAGCCCCATCTTGGGGGTGACCCATTGCTGAAAGTTATGAGCAGTGTGGTCTAAGGATGAGAGGAACGTGGAAGGTCTGCATACAGTTGGTGTTTAATTCAAAAAAGATAAGTGTCTTTATGTGTTTGTGTAAATGCTATGTTATAAATTATAATGTTTTTTTATGGAATTTTTGTTATTTATCTGTATGAATTATTATGGTTGTATGTTGTTATTATTCCTCTTAAACATGTTCATATGCATAACATATCAATAAAATTAAAGGTATCATAATTTAAAATTTTGATGTGGCATTGCCCAACAGGGGTCTGGGATGTTAAAAAGTGGTATCAGAGCCCAATTTTCAACACTGAGCCTGCATGGACCCAATTAGTAGAGCCCATAACTTAAATTTGTAGAATAATCATGCAAATTGTTTGATGGAATGTCAGAATGAGCATCTCTATAACTCGTTTGACAAAAAATTTACAGTGAAATTGCGAAACATTTCATGGGTATATGGAAGAATTGAACCCAAGAATTAAAATTTTCAAATTTAATCTCAAATTGGGAAAATTCAATCTTGTAAATTGGATGAATTTCATGTTGTGGAGCACCATGGAGAAATTGGGTTTTTTGGCAAAAACCCCAAATTCTATGGTTAAATTCATGAGGAATTTTATGTGAAAAAGATGACATATGGGTGTTGGAGTTTAATTGATGGTTGCAGGGCCAAAATTGAAAAAATGAATCTTTATTATAAAGTTTCTATGAGGCTCCCCAAAAAAATGATTTTGAAATTGAGAAATTTTGGGCATTTATGAGAAATAGGAAATTTTAGAAAAATTAGAAGAATTTGGGTATTTTTTCATACACCGACATCAAGATGACGTGGGGGACACGTGTCAGCAGACATGGTGGGAAGGTGACGTGTAATTACACGGTGGTAGGCACACAAAAGAAGGTGTGGTAGAAGTGGCAGGTGTGGTAGAAATGCACAATGGTGACAATTTCCTACTCGACAGGACCCCGAGCCCAGGACACATGTCATCCCCATATGAATTTTGGGGGGTCTGGGGTTGTTAAGTTAACCATAGGCCATGGGGGCCAAAATGAACTGAAGCATGACATGTTGACACAAAATTAAGTGTGATTAGGTCTTTTGATGCCTCCCCCATGTGTTAAAGTTCATTAGGGTAGGCGGGGATAAATGCGTTGGGAGTCATCGATTGTCGTCGACAACCTCCAAATCTCTGTCGTCCGATCATGTTTTCTTAAAACTTTGTGTGCCAAGGTATATGGGTGCATGATGGGGCCATCCCATCCCTGTGACCCAATATAAATGTGCCACATGGTAGCCAAATACCGTGGGACCCAAAAGGTAAGGTAAGCACACCAGGAAACAAGGAAAAGGAGTTAAAGGAAGGTAAAGGGAGGCCAATAGGGTAGGACCGGGTGACCAGGGAGTTGACATGGAACCACCTCGAGGTGAAAGGAGGAATATGGTGCCACATAAACATCCTAGTCAGCCTATGGAGGATAAATTTATTAAAAAATGGTGGAAATTTCGGGAAAATTACAATGATTTTTGGGTGTTTAACTTGCAGGCCATTTTTAGAGGCATTAACGATGTTTTTGGGAATTCAAATTTGAAATAGTTTGTCCTTTCAGGACATACAATTTCTTCATCTCATATATTATAGCTCGGAGAGATATTTCTAACAGTGTAAACCATTCCTTAAACATAGTTCGTATGAACGAATTACAACCCAAACAATGGAGGGTAAATTTTAAGACCAAGTTAACTTCCGAGGGCCATAACTTCCAGCCCAGGAATCAAATTGAGGTAAAAGAGAAGTCTATGGAAATATCTTGAGCCATAGAACAAAACCATGGAGTTAAATTAAAGTTTTGGGCACATTAAAATGTATAGTATTGCATAGAAGTTACCTGTAGCATTTAGGGCCAAAAATATTTATTGGCTTGAAACTTCAACAGGATGTATTTAGTAGTCTGGAGCTCAAATGAGGATGAAAATTAGCAAGATTGTTCAAAATATGATTATGAAGGAACCTAGTTGATATCCTGTCAAATTTCCAAAGGAGCAGGTGGAAGGATGCATAAGCTCAGTTAAAAATTGTACTTGGTTGAAGGAGTTTTGGGGTAATAATCAAATGACTATAACTTTTTGCTCAAAACTCATAATTAAGCAAGAAAGCAGTCATAGTTAAAAGCAATTGGGCCAGGAAAAGAGAAAAGAATGGCAATTAAAAGCAATGCTAACTACTTCTAGTTAATTCTATGCAATGGGAGAAGAAGACATATGTGCATCATTATGGCATGCTAGAAGTTGACTATGCATGTCAAGTTGAAACCAATTGGGTCAGGAAAAGAGAAAAGAATGGTTCAAGCAACTACAAGAAACCAATTGGGTCAGGAAAAGAGAAAAGAATGGTTCAAGCAACTACAATTGATGAAGTGCTCAGTCAAGGAAAGGTTAAATAAGTTTGGTCTAGAAATTGAGGAATGATGAAATTTAATATCAACATAGTATCTCGCTGGAAATGAAAAAAGTAGCCAAGAGAGATTGGGCTGGAAAAGTACTCAGTAAAGAACCAACCGTGTACAATGTTTTCATCAAGAGTGCAAAGTGGTACAAGAACTCAATAGCCAAGAGCAACAAGGAAAAATGGTACAAGGAGAAAGAGGTTACTGCAATTACTGTAGCAACAATTATGTTGTGGCTTGTTGGACAACTCAGGAAAATGGAATGCATATGCATTTATGAGCATGCTAGTGATGTAGTATCAGTGCATATAAATATGTTGTAATGAATGTAGATTTTTTAATATCTATATAGCATGATGATGACTAGAAGTAGTCTATTGTTATATATACAATTATGGAAGTTTCTAATGATGGTTTTTGTGCCATGAAAGAAATGATTATTACATGGCTGAAATTGCTAATGATGTTGTTTTATATGGAAGACATCCATATGAAGGAAAATCCTACTAATAACCGTTAGTCAGGTAGCATTAAATTTATTTAATGGAAGCTATGCAGGTATGAGTTTATGTACTTTTATTGCATAATTGTTGAAGGGAAATTAGGTAAGAATTCCCTCAGCCAAAATTTATTTTATAAAATCACATTATTGTATTAGTTGAATGCATTAATGGAAATAAGATACCACCTAGGTGTGGTAAAGGTTGGAGGCATGTGATAATTATACAAGATGTTATCTTTTGAATGAATACACATGACATAGTAGAACGTCATGTTATATTGGTTATGAGCTAATAACCAAAGGAATAAAATGGTATGACCTTGTTATAGGAATAAATTCCAACAAGTTAGTCATGTATGAGACTAGTGCATGGTAGGTTATGGAAATGTTATGCACCACCCAAATATCCACTGAAATTCTTGCTACTAAATAATGTTTGAACTGCAACCATTTTTCTAACACTAATGAACACAACATGATTATATTCTTGGTGTAGTGCTCGCGTCGAAAATGAAGGCATACAAATAATTGACCAAGAAATATAAGTGTATGGTGAATGTGTTGAGGCATTGACTATACTTTCCCATTACCAATGGTGAGATACATGCCTTATATATAGAGCATTCTGAATCCAATACAAGAGTGCATTGAATAGTAAGCATGAATAAATTATGAAAGTGTGTAAGTGGTAGAGTTGCACTTATACATGATATAATTGTTAGGCTTGAATTCATTCTTGTGAATGCATGCATATATGTTATTTAATGGAAATAATTATGCTAACAACTGAAATGTTATAATTATTACTAACTCATGGAGTTGAGAACGTTTTAGGGGCTGTTAGACATTGCAACATGAAAGTTGCAAGTCAAGTAGTCACATGAGTAGTGACTACAAGAAAATTTTGTTCAAGAAATAGAGTATTGAAAATAATGTCGTTGCAAGAATGAAAATCCTAACGGTTGAAAATTCCTATGCAGAGAATGATAATTTCATTATATTTAATAAATTGTTTGATAGCTGTGATTGAATTTCCAAGTGCAGACAATTATAAGATCACTTTGTGAGATTTTGTACATATTGCAATGAAAGTATATTTCACAAGAAATACTAATGATCTTTTTGGGTGAATACAAGATGGTAGCATTGTAGGAAAAACAATCTCAAGTATGGTGTTGCAGAAAACCATAATAGAGATTGATTCCTACTGTTGCAACAACCAAGAAAATTATGAGATAAAATTTCATATTTTGGGAAAAAGTTGAATTTCCTTATAAAATATATTTGAATTTCTAAATAAAGTTTTATAATGTTGTCTCATAATGATTGTATGTGTGTGATACATATGAGATAATATTTATTGAAGATGGAATGTTTGGGAAGAAAGGATACTATTGGGACATTGAATTTCTATGATTTCCAAAAATACAGATCCTTAGTGGGGATTTGGAGATGTATTGTCGCTCTCCTTGTGTGTGAAATCCTTGGCAAGATGGATTGTTGAAGGACTGTACATCAGTGAAAGGATGCCTAAGCCTAGAAGCATGAGTGCAACAAGGAATATGTAGCTTAGGAATGGTATAGTTGTTGAATTCTTTCCTGAAGTAGCTCGATGGAATAGAGCAAAGGACTTCCAACTGAAGTATGAAGACATGAATATGATGCTTGAAAAGAAGAGCACCAAAAGGATAAAAAGCTTCCATAGCAAAGGCATGGATATTTTTGAGGAATTTTGAATGTACATGTACACAATGCACTGAGGATAGTGCATAAATAAGGGGGAGGGGAATGTAATACCCCAGTGTAATTGTACATATGTTTTATACGTTAGTGAGCTAGTATATTATAAGTCAGAGTGTCTATGTGATTATTGGGTTGGAGAGCCTAGATTGATAAAAGGTGAGTGAGCTTATTATTTTAATATGTAAACACTCATACTATTAAAAAAATACATCACTAGTGTAGACCGACCCAACGTGAGAGATGGGGGGCTAAACTCCACTAGAAATGGAAAGGGGGGTTAAGAGTCTAGAAAGGGATAAGCTAAGAGGGATTAATACCAATGGAATATTATATTAATATTCATTGAGGATAAATTTATGGATATGCATATATGGACATGTGTCATAAAAGGAACATGCATATATAAGAGGGAAATTTAGTGTATTTCCCATCATTCCTTGATGATTATTCCATCATTTCTTTGCTATCATCCCTGGTACACTACAGTTTCCATTTTGGTACATGTACCTGATATGGTTGTTGTTGAAGAGCTGAGTTATCAGGCCCATGTTACTTTTGAAGAGGTGGGTTGTCAGGCTCATGAGTAGGTTTGTCTAGGTGCTAAACTACTAGGAATTGTTCCCTGGTACATTGGGAAATAGCTACATGGATCTGAGACTTCTTGTCTGGTCCATTGTTGAAGCCCCGAAAGGGAAGTGGGGTAGTTGAAATATTGTTAAGCAAAGAATGGGAACACTTCTTGGGGTGGGACATGCATGTAGGGAATGAGAGACTGTAAGCTAGTTGTAGAAGTTGGCACCTTGGAAGGACCAATTCTGTTGATAAAAAACCTTAGAATAACTTAGGATTTCCTTTTCCCTAGTGGAGTCTTAGCCCCATCTCGTGGGTGAACCACTGCTAAAAGTTACGAGTAGTGTGGTCTAAGGCTGGGAGGAACGTGGAAGGTATACACGCAGTTAGTGTTCAATTCACAAAAGATAAGTTTCTTTATGTGTCTGTGTAAATTCTATGTTATAAATTATGATGTTCTGTTATGGAATTTTTGTTATTTATATGTATGAATTATTATTGTTGTATGTTTTTATTATTCCTCTTAACTTTGTTCACATGCAGAACATATCAATAAAATTAATGGTATCAAAATTTGAAATTTTGATGTGGCATTGCCTAGCAGGGGTCTAGCAATGTTACACATTATTTGTAACTTCTTGGTCGATTTGAATATTCTTCAAGAAAGGTTTCTGAGTGTCGAATAAAATATGATGCTTGATCCTCTCTTTTCGTGTATACCATGGTAGTGAAATTAGGGTTGCATCACACATTTCCTGCCAACTAATAATTTTATCAAAGGCCTCATTTGCTTCTTGATGTCACCCTTGAATTTCCCTCATCATATCATGCAACCTTAGCTGATCATCCCGATCAACTTGTATATTACTGAGCATATTTATGAACTCTTTCGACTCAGATTCTGGTTTCTCATTTATCTCAAATGCTTGGGCCTTGACAATTTTCTTAGTGAAAGTCAATGCCTTGTTTTCTTCCTGATCTTTTTTGAGCCTTTGTCTTTCAAACTCTAGTTCTCTATCATGGGTGTCCCATTGGTTTTGTGTCATTTTATCGAACTTAACATTCATCTCATCTCTTTGTATTTTCAATGCCTTGTTTATATTTTCTGTGTTGATATCCTCAACCATTTGTGAGTCTTTCTCAAACTCTGAAGTGAGTTTGTCTTTTACATTTTTCAATTCTTCTTCCAACTCTATGATTGTAGTATTGGTCGTAGTTAAGACGTTGTACACTTCAAGGACATATGATGCATTTAACCCTATAAAAGCATGGAGGGAAGAGGCTTCCTGAACAACATTCTCTTCTGGGTTAGGCCTAGCCTTCCATTCTACTACTCTCCCTATAGATGACTTGGACTTGGTGGATTCTCCTCTCTTTATTTTGTTTGATATTTTATTAATGCTTTTCGTTCTGTCATCATAATAATAATCTTCGATGGATACTACAGTGCCTTCAAAATTAAGAGCTTGCAAAGAGAAGGAAGAATAACTTGGGATGGCATTGATGGCAATGTAGTCTTGTGATGGTATGTTTACAATACCTAGATTGGGCATTGATGGGGTGCTTGGACTCTTTCTTGATTCTTGTAATCGTTGTTGTTTCAATAACTCTCCTTCCTTCCTTTGTACGTAGGTATCCTTGACTAATTTTTTGGCCTTTCCTTCATCAACCATACTTCTAGACTCTACCTCATCATCCATTCATTTGGCCTCTATCTCGCCAGCTAGTCGTGTGGCTTCTTTTTCAACTTTCTTCTTTTGGAGGGAATCCTTCTCTACTTTGGTTTTATTTTTCTTTTGATTATTTCCTTGTTAGCTTGCCTCTTTTGGTACTCTTCCTCTACTTGATTTTTTTTTTGTTCTAACTCTTCAACTTTCCTGACATTTTCTTGTTCTTTGATGTTCACATTGTTCTATTCTTTCCGGAGAAGTCTTTGAAACAATTCAATTTTTACTCTCTTCATTTCTTCCTTTCCAAACTCAAGTTCTTGTTTGACAACATCATTGGGTAACTTTTGCAGGACCTCTTCATAGAAGTGGACTCCTTTAAGCATGTCTTCTTCAAAATAAACCACACGATTGTTAGAGTGGGTGAGACCAACATACCTAACATGGCTAACTGCAAGGTCATGTGGATCATGGCCTTTTGGCTCTCCTAGGCATAGGAATACATCTTGTAGGGAATATTCCTCTTTTCTTGCATGAGGGCTATTGGAAATGGTGTAATTCCCTATGTGGATTGGAAACATAGCCCATAGTTTTTTGCAGCTACTCATGAGAAGAGAGGTGACCCATGTTCTTGTGGTTTGGTAGGAAAATTCTCTCATCATGAGATGGTTTGGGACAAAGAAAGGTATAAGATGTGGGGCCCTAGTAGAACCATACACCCCAATGTATGATTAGTATTTTCCTAGGTACCAATCTGCTACCCCTTTCATTCCAGTCCAGGGTTCAATGGAAATTTTGTGTCTAGGAAAACCAAAAAGTATAGTATAGAGAGGGGAAATGAAGTAGTTACATATATCATAAAAATATCTCTTGTAATTTATGCTCCATAATTCAGAGAAATACATATGTACAGGGGGTTGGTCTCGGCCCCAATTCCACCCTAGATCAATAAATTGTACAGAGGAAGAGATGGCATCAACCATTTAGGATGACATGTAAAAACAAGGCTTCCTCATACCTAGAATGTTTTTCATGTATAAACATATGTTGAAAGCTAGGATTTCTACCCAATTTAACACTTGTCTTATTTTGACAATGGTATGGGCTAGCGGTAGCCAATCTATTAGAAAGTGTGTGCTTTTCCCCTCTCCATGTAATTGGTTTAGCATAGCGACCAACATTTTGTATGGGGATTTGAATTTCTGGGTTGGGACCAAATTCTATCCATTCTTAAGAGCCTCTTCCTCATCCACCCACCAATTTTTTATAAGTTTAACTAGGCCTTTGTTGCTTTGGGAAAAACATTTCAAGAATGGCTCATTGAGAGCACAAACATGTGTGGGTGAGTGATACCTTGTGATGATATCTTCAGGAATTGTGGATGTTATTCATCTCCCATGCTTGTTTATGATGGTTTCATTTTTAGGGTTGAATTGATTAAAGCACCACTTAGCTAATTCATTGTAGGGGAAAAGGGTTGGTCGAGAAATGACTTGATGAATGCCGCTTTTATGAATATTTTGGTATACCTCCAAGTTTTCATCTTTTGGGGAAAAATCTCTAGTATTGAAAATTATATAGATTTCATCGCACCTGATGCTATGGTATTCACCAATGTGATGGGTAGTGTCTATCACCATAACCTTCACTTGGAGAGAAGAGTTTTTAGGTGTAGTGGTTGACTAAAAGTAGACAGAGCCCTTAGATCTTCTAGTATTATGACTTGCCATAATGAGATTTTACCGGAGTCCTGCAATTTAGCCAGAAAAGATGGTTTCAAAGTATCACTGAGATAATAAAAGTATGGATAGTGTATTACCATCTTATGAAGGAAAATAGGTTGTAAAATAAGGGTTTTGAGCCAATTCATATGTATTAAATCACCCTTAAAACATAATAAATCATTTGTATACGAAGATCGATTCAAAATTGTATCACCATCTTTATCATTAATGAAATTTAATAGGGGAGATTGCCCAAATCTTCATATGAGAATCAAGGGAGGGACTCAAATTTGAAAAACTAGCTATCAAACTCAAATGCATCAGAGTAGAAAAGTTCAATGGTTATTTGCACTCCAAAGGAAAAGGATCGAGAAATATTCTATATCTTGCCTGGGTTTGTGTGCCGATGTGATAGGGGCATGTGCCTAACAGGTGGGACCATCAGAGTCATATCGTTAGAGGAAACAAAATATCAGACTCTATCATACCTCGATGACATGGTATCAAAGGAATATTCCCCGTGGCATAGATTTGTGTACCGATCGTGGGTAGTTAAAAAGGCTTTGAGAGAAGTCGTCAGAATTTATAATTCAAAGTCCAATAGAATCTGGATATTTTAGGACTCTGATGGAGTAGGTATCTAAAGTATATTCTTTTCTTTGAAAAATGGGTTGTCCCAAGAGAGAAGGAAAATAACTGGTCGCGCCAAGGTCATAATGAGAGTTGATGGCCAATCCTAATATGCCACATCATTAGATTATGATTACATGGGTCTAATTGATCTGATGATTTTAGTGCATGCTTGTTTTCTCCCAACTACCTATTGCATGCCATGTAGAATACAAAAAATGACCTGTATGCCCAGGATATTAGCGTGCAAAAGTCAGAGTTTGGAATTATTCGTGAGGGGGAATAGTCCCACAAAGATAATTTTGACATAATCCTTTTTGATGTGGTCATCAAAAAGATTTCTGTTGGAATGTGATTAGTATGAGAATTATTTTGATTTCAACTAGACTTAGGCTAAAGGGCGTGAGAGTGGAGAACATCAAGCTGGTTAAGTGACAATGAGGTTCAGGTGCCTGCAGTAAGTGGATGAAACAATGACTTCCTGGGAAGGAGGTTTGATTGGCGTAGCAAAGGGGACCACTGTTGATTGCGATCTATGAATAAAAAGGGAGATTGATAGACTGTATAATTAGTAGGGACTACTTCTCCATGCCAACACATATTCAATAAAGTAAAAATATAATACCTTGTAGAAAATTTTAGAATAGGGGGAACCCATTTTAGATAAAAATGGGTTGTTGTAGAGGGGGGCACAACACTTGGTAAGACAAGAATTAAACATATGTCTTGGGATATTAGAAAGGGGTAAGACAAGAATTAAACATATGTCTTGGGATATTAGAAAGATGGCATGCATAGGTTAGGGAGACTTGGGTGTGCATGCAGACAGATAGGGTTCTTTGTAAACAACCTATGAACGACTTGGGCGCTCCTACGGATAGACATGGTGCACCATGGGTGGATAGGGTGCACCTATAGATGGATAGGGCATGTTGTGGATGGATTCAAGTTGGACATACCAAAGAAGTTGGGAATATGTGGCTAGAGGATTGAGGATTTAGAGTGCCAAGACTTATATGGATTGACGAAGTTAGGTTTTTCACGCTTGGGGATAATGATTGGTTGAAGTTCTTGGGGGTACAAGTCACTATGAATCACAATAATGGAACACACTCACTCAACATAGTTCCTTGGGAATGTGTTCATTGGGTTCCTTAGGTGCAGTTGGACGCAAACAAAATTTTGGATGGATGAACAACCTTATCATGTTTGAGACAACTTGGTGGATGGGGCAACCTAGGTGCAGGGACTTGGTGGATGGATGACTAGGTGGGCTAGAGATGTCTTGGACATGGACTTGGTGCGATGAAATAGTTCGATGGAACAAGTTAGATTAAGGAGACTTGGGTCCACTTCATACGACACAATTTTCCAGGTGAAGGGAAATGCACATATAAGTAAGTGAATGCATCATGAGCTAAAGGAGGAATCACTAAGAAGTGGAGACAAGAAAGTGAAGGGTTAAGGAGGAGATATGTGATTGTATTGTACAAGGGTTTTTCATTACAAGTTGACTAAATTGGATAAGTGACTGAGACGAAGACATGACCTATAGGAAGCAAGATTGTGGAAGCTTCATGGGTTTGCTTGTATGAAGTTTTTGGATAGTCTTGTGGAAGGAAGTTTTCCTTGGTTCTCAGTACTGTTGTAATTAAGTTGTAGGAAGTGACCAATATCCCCTCTTTCTATATCTATATATATATATATATATATATATATATATATATATATATATATATATATATATATATATATATATATATATATATATATATATATATATATATATATATGAGTAAGGGTGTTAGACACTTGACTTGAGTGACACTTGTTCCCGTATGTTGAGTACCTGTGCAGATGTTCTATATTTTTGAATCTTGTTCCATGTATGCCCATAATTGGATAAGTGTATTATTGTTGCAGAATGTTTTGAGGTCATGGTTGGACATGGGATTAGTGTGCTTGTTGGATAGATTGAGTTGAGTAGGCAGACCTTAGGTGAAGAAGCATAGTTTGGTTGTAGTAGGCATAGGTTGGTCAAGCCACTGTAGCCGAGGAAAGGAAATGCTGCATGACCAAGGTGGAAAAATGGCTTGGGCACACCAAGTCATAGTAAAAAATTCTAAGTAGATTACAAGTCCATGAAAATTGGTATTTGATATATTTAAAGATAGATTGGTGATCTTCACCACTGCCACTTCTGTGACAATTGGTATCATATCTTATTTGGATATGTTTCGATACAATTGGGGAGGTAGAATTTACTTGGGATAGTTTGGGTGCCCTTCACTTGAGACATCTTTGTGCCAAACATCATAAAGACCCTCGTGAAAGTCCTGCAAGCTTTCTGGGTGAACTGGAAATGGAGCCCTGGACTTTGGGATGAGTTGGGCATGTGACAACATGTTGGCTTGTTGACTAGGTAGAGCATGGGCTTGGTGCCTTGGTGTATAAGGAAACCAAGACATTCGAAATACATAATAGATGGCTCAAGTTTAACAACAAAACAACCCATTAAGCATTGAGAATTGGGTTGACCCTTTAAATGTGTCTAAGGGGTGGACTCATTCTTGAGTTGTAGCATGGAAGGAATAAAATATGAGTCATGGAAGACCAAGTTGGATTTCGTGACCAAGAACTTGTGTAATGTACTCGACCCCTTAAGTTCCTTTTAAGGGATGGGGTGTCAATTTTTTTAATTTTTTCCATTTATTCATCTCCTCAATTAGAATTCATAAATTGGTTATGCTCATCCAAATCTTTCTAATGACTGTCTCCATGCTAAAAAATGAGCTCTTGATCAAAAGTTACGGTCCTTGGAAGTTTCTGGATTTTTCAATGGCCAAAATCCTATGTACTGCCATGTGGAATCCACGTGGCTCCACATCATCATTCCCATATGAAGTGGCACTAAAATGTTAGAACACATCACCCCATAGCATAGTTGTGGCGCTTGCCACATCATCCACCGGTCCCTCGGCTTATCGGGTCCCGACATCATCCACCGGTCCCTCGGCTTATCGGGTCCCGAAACCTCAGGAAAATTCATTTTGCATTCCCTCAAAGGGAAATCCGACATGATATTGGTGACTGAGAACAAGGCCATGTCATATAGTGCCACATGCCCATTGGGCACTAGCTAGGTGACATCATTCAAAGCCACATCAAGTTGTCAGACTATTACATGCTGGCTCCATAATATTCACATTTCATAGGATCGTTGTCAATTCAGTATGAGTTGGAACCATGACACACAACACTATCATACCATTCCATCTATCTCTATCCATGGCATGACACACGACCACTAGGATACCAGACATTGAACTTCCTAGAGCATTGAGGTAACAAAATCCTCGATGGTTTGGGGGCCAATTGACTCACATGGAGTCATATCAATCGTGGAGGTTTATCATCCTTAGATTTGATGGTCAGGATCCAACGATGTTACCCCAAGGGTATCTGTCCACCATCAGACCCACGTTTGACTCATCATCAATCCTCTACTACCACATGGTATGAAAAGGGGCTTGACACATGGAATGACACATGGCACATGTACCTCTTGACACATGGAGTTCATTTTCCTTGTGGATCCCTAGTTCAATTATGCCAAATTTATGTGACACATGGCACCTCCTTGGGATTGTGCCATTCTTTCATCATGACATTGGAACACCAGTCACATGCCATGTCACCATCGGGCACCGAAAATCAGGTCTTTCATCATGCAGTATGAACCTCAAGACTCTGATCCCGAGGATTATGAGAATATTAGCTAAGCTAATCTCATGATTGTGAGATCACTAATTAAGTTTACCATAAGGTTACGACCCCCTCCTCTTAACATGATATCTACGACTGAGGATCCTTGTGAGAGGATATGACGACTACCGTATTTTCGTCCATAGCCTCCAATGATACTTGGCTCTATACATTAGACGATCGAGATTAGATCCCGAATCAATAGATTGACGAATGTTATCGATCTGGATCCCATGAAAATGACCTTTTGGGGTCCATGCTAAATCAATGATGGGAGATCATTGCAGTTTCCCTGATAAACGATCTTGATCATTCCAGGATGCATTGTCTTCCACACGGGAACTCCTAGTCATCCTGGAATTCACTTCCTCATTTACGCCTAGCCGATACGGAGCCACGACTATCTACATATGAGACTACATCCCAATGACTCTCTGATTGATGGCTAGGATTATCCCTTGGGTCCTCCCATTGGAATGATTCTACTCCTAGATACTTGAAATATTTTGACTTCGGACTTTGATGAATTCTTCTGAAATCAATAGCCGATATTACATCCCATCTATTCTATAATCGATGGTTGGAATTACTACTTAGAGTCTTCCCATCAGAGTAGAATTACTATGGCTACTTCGAGCATTGGAATTTGACGCCACTTTTCGATATGGATCCAATGGTCCATATCTTCTCTAATATGCACCCATATGGATCCTATGACTGAAAACAATTTGGATCCTCTACAAAACCTCATACATGAGGATCCTGATCAACAAACACGATCTCTTGATTTGCCTTCGATGAATCCAATAGTCCACATTAACCTGGATTCTTAGCAAGCCCTAGAGTGCAAAGGACTTTGATCAATGGCCAAGATTGATTTGCTGGATGAGATCAATGGTTACCATTCATTATGATTAGATGGATTCACCCTTTGTTATATCCAATGGTCAATAAAATACATCGACCCTCGACAAGTCCACATACATGAGGATACCGATCAACAATCATGATTAGCTGTGCAGAGATCAACGGTTGAGAATTTTCCAGGGTAAACACGGTGTTCTCTTGGATTATTCATTCTGAATCTGAACTTAGTGGCTCCACGATTTATTCTAGGAGATTTCTAAGGCTATCAAGCCTTCCATAAATTATGTAAATCTACTACCAACAACTAATATACCTCAATTCTCTTGTTACTCCCTAACTACCATAATCCATAGAGATAAGCTTCGTTTAACAATTTTTTCAAATAAAATGTAGACCTACTAACAATTTCACCTTTGCACTTTACATTCATCCCGTTCACATCCAATATACAAACTTGTGTCTCTAATATAGGTAGATCACTACCAATATATACATATGTAAATATTTTGTATAAACAAGTGATATAACAAAAAAATTACACATTAATTACATAAATTATGCTCATGCACCGATTACACAGTCCTAGGCATTCCTGACAACAAATATACAAAAGTATAATCTCAAAATCCATTACTCATGACTGAGGAGTATAATTACCAATTCTTGTACAAATTTAGCAACAAAATCTCATTGAAAATTCCAATAGTAAATAGTCATGACATGAAATAAATAAACATAGTCCCTATACAAGTTTAATAGAAACATACTAAACATAATAACACAATAGTATTCGTTAACATGAATAGAGATTTATTCATACAAGAATTTAGACAAATACATGGTGAACCACTTATCTTGTATAAGTAGTCACCAACTAAATGCAGACCTATGACTTTCCTCCTAACCATAGACTCTGCTACCCATAATCTGACAACATGTCACCCCCAAGTTGGGCTTAAATTCCACTTGGGAAAAAAGGGATTCCTATCCTAGACTAGCCTGCTAAACAAGAATAATGCTCATATTTAAGTGTCAACTCCAACCAACTACAGTCTCTAATTCCCCACATGCTTGTCCCACCCAGGAACTATGCCCCTTTGTATGCCCAAATTCCTTCCCGGGCTTCAAAAATAAGTTAGACATGAAGTCTTTGATCCCTATAGCTGCAATTGGCACTTTGGGAATTCAATTCCCAACAATTCTCTCACCTAGAGAGAATGATTATGGGCTTGAAAACCCAGCTATTCAATTGCATATGGGCTTGAAAACCCACTTCTTCGACAACATACGAGCTTGACAACCCGCTTCTTCAGTCCAATTCACCAGAGAAATATCCTAAGCTTCCCCCACATGTGGGTGTGGTGATGGAAACAAGTATAGATGGTAATAGAGGAGATGATTCTCCTCCACCCCTCTGAGAATGATAACTTCCCTGGGAAGCTATACTAGATTTTCCCAATATATTTTCATGTGCATAAAATGACACTTGTCAGCTTATGATCCCCCCTTTTCACCCACTCTTCCATAGGAACTTAAGATATCATAATGCATATACATCCATAAATTGGTTTTTTAGAAATATTATTAAAATATTCACTTGGCCTAAGCCCCTTAACCTAAGACTCTTAGCCTCTTTTCCCACTCTAGTGGAGTTT
>CBVK0100099120.1:0-27766 GCA_900067695.1 Picea abies
TGCTCAAATCAACTTATACATTCTGATATAGCTTGCATACCCATTTTGCTAATCTGCTCTGCATTCTTTACTGTCTCTGATCTGCTGCCCTATTTCACTGTCCTCTGCAACGCATTCTCAGCTTCTTCGCCTGTCACGCAGGTTCTCCTCTTTTTCTCACATCCAGAGCACTCCCTCTTTCTCACTTCAACAACAACACTTCCATCTTTGTTCCAGCGCATTATATAGATTCACCACATGCAGAGGTTTTCCATGCGTTTCTCAGCTCCAACTACAGTTTGCTTTTCTTTCCTTCTTTCTTCTGCTTTTGCATGCTATCATCCTCCTTGAATTTCTGAACTGACTATTTGCATGCCTCCTCTACGCATGCCACATCATGCAATGCTGTGTTCCTCCTGTCTTAACTGCCAGTCTAATTTTAGACTAAAAGTCTTTCTGCTTTTCTTAACTCCAACTGCAGTTTCCTTTTTCTTTTATTCTTTCTTCTGCTTTTGCATGCCAGCATTCTCCCTGATTTTCTGAACTGGATCTTTACTCTGCCTCCTCTACACATGCCACCTCATGCAACGCTGTGTTCCAGCAGTCGTGTTTCAGCATTCGTTTCCAGCAGTCGTGTTTCAGCATTCGTTTCCAGCAGTCGTGTTTCAGCATTCGTTTCCAGCATTCGTGTTTCAGCTATCGTGTTCCAGCTTCGTGTTCCATCATTCGTGTTGCAGCAGTTGTGTTCCATTTGTGTTGCAGTTCGTATTTGTGTTGCAACATCTGTTCGTGTTGCAGCATATGTTCGTTCGTATTTGTGTTGCAGCATCTGTTCGTTCGTATTTGTGTTGCAGCATCTGTTCGTTCGTATTTGTGTTGCAGCATCTATTCGTGTTGCAGCATCTGTTCGTTCGTATTTGTGTTGCAGCATCTATTCATGTTGCAGCATCTGTTCGTTCGTATTTGTGTTGCAGCATCTATTTGTGTTGCAACATCTGTTCGTGTTGCAGCTTCTATTTGTGGTGCAACATCTTTTCTCCATAAACAATCGATTTCCATCAATGACAACCTTGATCATCTGCGTCATCCTTCTGTTATCGCCATATCTCCAACAACTTTGTTTTCCCACAGTTTTGAATAGTAGACATGGATGGGCTCAGACTCTGATGGAGTCCAACTCCAACTCATTAAGGGAAAGGGCATTAGAAAACACACATCATCCATAATGTACACATACATAAAGAATGAAGCAATCTTTCCGCTCTCCCTCTGCGCTCGATACTCTGTAACTCGACTGGTCAAGCTATCAGACAATATTTTAGCCCAGTCGAAGGAACAACCTTCGGCGACTGAATGTATTAGAGGCACCCACTGAAGGAAAAAATGTGTGGTGTCGTCTCTCCTGTATAATCTGTAGGTCATCATAGCTACATATTTGAACTGTGGTTCCAGAGAATCTATTGAATATATACTGTTATTATCCTCCCTGAACTTCACAGGGTGTGAGACCCAATCTTTGATTAAACTGGACATAGTCTTGTCATATTGCACACATTCCTTCTGTTTGAAATTCTCCAAGAATTTGGCATTGTATGTAAGGTCTGACACAGTTGGCAACTTCTACACAGCCTAAAGTTGTTCGGGTCTGAAAGTGCCAATAGTGACCTTGTGCTCGTTGATGATGGTTCTGGTTTGTATATCCACATGGTTTAATGCCCATCGGACCATATCATAGTAAGGGAGCAGTCGTGGCTTGGCCACTACTTTGTGCATTCCAGCTTGGATGATGATATTATATTTGGTGGTCTAGTCATCTTTTTCATTGTCACTAGAATCATCCGAATAATCTACCAATTCGGACTGTAGAACCTCAGAAACAAACGACCAGGTCTTGACAGAGTTGACACTTCAAGGTGAAGTATTAGAGACATTGTCTAAACCTTGTCCCAAAACCTCAACGTTGGATTTAGATTCTTTTCATGGGGCCATGGCAGGGGATCCTTCTTTAGCTCTTCTACGATAAAAATATGTATACATACAGAAATTAGTTTGCTGAGAAATTTTTCTCTGTGTAATGTAGAAATGAATTTACGATAACAAGTAATAGATCTATACATTCGACCATTTAAAACTCGGTACTTTTCAGGAACAGAACGGTCAAATCATTCTTAAATATAATTTAGCAATAAAAACCCAATCCTTACTTGTCGATTCGCCTTGTTTTTAATTAATGCCATAAATTTTGACAGTTCGAAATGCAAGTTGGCGCAAGGAAAAATTAAGATTGCCTCGTAGACCGTGAATGCATAAAATCATGGGAAATACTGGCTTAGCTCAATTAATCAAGTTTTATCAATGTTAATTAATCTTTCGGTACTCGCTACATCGAGAGTTTTCACTTTAACCGTTCTAGCCTCTAAAACTCGATATTGCGATACTTAGCTTTGGTTAAATACAAATGTAACCAGGATTAAGTGTTTAATTAATCATGTTTAAAAAAAAAAAATATCGTGGTTATTTATATTGCGACTTCGCGACTCGGAGCTTCGAAGGTAGAGCTTCCGGGAGGTTTGTATGCCGAGTTGCGAAATCGTGAGATCGTGACTTCACGACTCGGAGCTTCGAAGGTATAACTTCCGGGAGGTTGGTATGCCAAGTTGCGAAATCACAAGATTGTGATGATATGATTTAATTAACTTGGGGGATAAAACTGGATTAATTGTTTAATTAATTACGTTTCTATCTTTATCACGGCTTCGCGACTTGGGGCTTTGACGGTGTATCTTTTGAGGGAAAACATGTCAAGTTGCGAATTTCTGACTGAGTTTAACCACGACTGAACTTTTTACCTTTAACACTAGCCTAGGTTACTTAAAACAAGAGTCTTATGTTTTCAGCTATCGGGATTACGACGGTAAGGATTTTGGAGTTAGTAAACGCTAAGACACAAAATCCCGATGATGCTTAACCATAGTTTAGAAAATATTTATTCTCGCTACTGACCTGGGTAAAAATTTAAGGTTAATTCGTTGTTTTGTGCTTCAGGACTTGTGAACTATGTGATCTATAACACCCGACATACGAAATCCCGAGGTAAGAAAGGGGAAAAATCATTTGAACGAAAAGTCTAACTCACCTTGAGAGTATGATAACTGTCGTCGCTCATGTGATGAGACTTCCAAGATTTTGGAAAAAATAAAGGCAAATATGAAAACCAACTTTTGATTTCGAGCATTAAGAAATAAAATTCAAAATTTGATAAATAACAAGGGCGACTCCAACAACAACAAAGCTTCAAACTTATAGAGGTGAGATCAAACAACCTAAGATGAAGGAAGATGAGAATATTGTAGCTTAGTTTTTACGAGTTGATGAAACAGTAAATGAAATCATAGGATTGAGAGAAGAAATCGAAGAATTTGTAATTGTTCAAAAAGTACTAAGATATCTTCCTATGAGATTTGACCCTAAGATATCGATACTAGAAGAAAGATCATATCTAAACTCAACAAGCATGGACGAATTGCATGGAATCTTCATAGCATATGAAATGAAATCTGAAAATAAAATCTAGATATAAAAGAAGCATCCAAAAAGCATCCAAAAAGTCAAAGAAAAAAGGAAGGCAAAAAGAAGAACATAGCAGCAACAGTGACGTCTCATAAGATGATGAAGAAGTGGCCAACTTTGTCAAAATTCTAAACAAGGGAACTGATGATAGGTATAGAGGTGAGCTTCCTTTATTTTTTTTTAATTGTGATGGTATTGGTCATTTTTCTAACAAATGTACTTATAAGAAAAATAGAAATGATGAAGGTTACTCAAAAGGAAAACAAAAATATAACAGCAAAAGAACCACAAAGAAAGTTTTCAAGAAAAGATTATGCACCAAAGAAGACATCTCATCATCAGATGAAGATGAAGTCAGTGACAGTGAGGCAAAAAGAGTTATATTCATGGTAGTAGAAGACTCTGATAAACAAGACTCTGAAGAAGAATATGAATAATCCAAAGAAGAATATGAAGAAGTCCAAGAAAAAATTGAAGAGACAGAAGTTGATTACCGAGAGGAATTAATGTCTACCATAGAAGTTATCAGAAGAGAAAAGAAGAAAAACAAGAAACTACAAGCAGAACTAGACAAGAAAGAAGACACTCAAGAACTAGAACAAATGATCACAAATTTGAAGGTTCAAATAGAGGAAGATAAAATAATTGAAGAAGCACTCAAAGAGTAGCTAGAAGAAAAAGACAAGATCATTGGAAATTTGGAAGCAGAGATTGTCACATTAAGAAAGGATATTCTGAAGAAAAATATGCAGAACAACTCAAAAGTTTTGGATGACATTATCAACAGTAGAAAATATCAACATGACAAGTTCAGAGTTGGATACAATTAGATAGAAACAAGATCAAGATACAAAATAACAGAGCAAGAAACATATCCAAAAAGATTTGCAGAAAAAATCAAGGGGGATAGGAAGATCTACAAGGGATATTACAAGGACATTCCTCCACCAAGAAGATTCAAATTTCAGAATCAACAACCGACAGATAGGCCTTAGGAATAAGAAGAATTAATAAGAGTACCTCCTTTCAAAAGATCTTCAACTCCAAGGTATCAACCTATTTTTTTTGGTTTATTTTATGCATGTAATAATTTTGGACATAAAGCCATGAATTGCAGAGCTAACAACAAGAACAAAAACAACTTTGAAATTCATACACAAAGGGGTTATCCAAGAAGGCCTAGTGAAACAAAGAGAAGAAGTTACAACATGTTTGAATCTTTGAGCACTGAAGTGGAATGTTACAAATGTAACAATTTTGGAAACATGTCCAAATATTGCAGAATGACAATCCCTCCTAGAGAACTACAACAGAATAACAATAGTCACAGACAGGAACTTCATAAAAGGACATGGATAAGAAAGCAGGATCAATATAGCAATGAAAAATGCACACTCGCTCTACATGCTAAGTAGAAGAAACATGGTTGGTATTTTGACAGTGGGTGTTCAAAACACATGACATATGATACAGACAAGTTTTTTACATTACGAAAGGAAAGAGATGGATCCGTCTCCTTCGAAAATGATGATTCAACCAAATTCATTGGAAATGGCATAGTCAGAATTAAGAACAAGAATACAAAGGAGGAAAGTTTTCAACTAGTAAAGATATGAAACATAATATTCTATGTGTGAGTCAAATGTGTGACCAAGGTCATAAAGTTACTTTCGATTCACAAAAGTGGGAGATAAGAAAAAAAGGTTCAGGAAAATTGATTGCTACATCTACGAGAAATTCAAGCAACATATATGTGTAAAGTGAAATTGGAAATGAAAAGTGTTGTATAGGAAAAGAAGATGAAAATTGGCTATGGCATAGAAGAATGGGTGACATACATTTTGATAAACTTGTCAAAGTTAGAAAAAGAGAAGCAATCAAAGAAATGCCCCAGATCATGAAACCAACCAACACTTTATGCAAGCATTGTCAACAAGGGAAAAAAGCAAAGACCAGGTTCAAATCAAAGGAATATTCAACGACAAGGACACTAGAAATTATGCATACTAATCTAGTCGGACCAACTACAACAAAGGGATTAAAAGGTGAGAAATACTTTATGTTATTAGTTGATGATTATACAAGAATGACTGCAGTTTGGTTTCTCAAGAATAATTCAGAAGATTTTGAAAACTTCAATTTCTACAAGGAAATGGTTGAAAATGAAATGGATTCAAAAATCAAATGCTTGACATATGATAATGGAGCAGAGGTCACTTCAAAGGAATTTATGGACTACTACAAAAGTGATGGAATAAAAAGGTAATTCTCCGTTGCTAGGACACCTCAACAAAATGGAGTTGTTGAAAGAAAGAACATGAAAGTACATGAAATGGATTGAACAATGCTAATGGATTCCAAATTGACATATATTTGTTGGACATAAGTAGTGCATATAGAAGTTCACATTCAAAATAGAGTAATGCTCAGAAACAACACTGAAAAAACTCCTTACGAGCTATGGAAAGGAAGACCAACAAATGTAAAGCACTTATGAGTTTTTGGAAGAAAATGCTACATCAAAAGAGAAGATGGAATAATGGGAAAGTTTGACTCTCATGTGGACAAAGAAGTACTTGTTGGTTACTTAAATACAAGAAAAGCATACAAGTGTTACAACCTGAGATTGAACAAAGTGGTGGGAAGCATCAATGTAACAATTGATGAAACAAATAGACAAGAATTAAAGGAAGAAGAAAATGAATCAATGGAACAAATTTATGAAGAAGAAAATAAATATGAAAAGGAAGGGGAAGACGAAGAGGATCCGACAGAAACAAAAGAGCATGTTCAACAAGTAACTCCAAAAGCACCTAGCAGACGAGTACAAAAGAATCATCCTTCAGATCAGATTATCAGAAACAAAGGCACAGGAGTTGAGACTATAAGAAGAATCTGTTCACGAGAACAAATTAACCTAGTACTCACATCTATGATTGAACCAACCTATTTTGAAGAGGCCAACAAAGATGAATTTTGGAACAAGGCCATAGATGAAGAATTGGATCAAATAGAGAAAAATGACACTTGGGAATTGGTTCCNTGGATCAAATAGAGAAAAATGACACTTGGGAATTGGTTCCAAGACCAAAGGATATGAATGTGATTGACACAAAGAGGGTATACATGAATAAATTGAATGAATATGGATAGGTTACAAGGAACAAAGCTAGATTGGTATGTAAAGGATATGCACAGGTTGAAGGAATCAACTTTGAAGAGACATTTTCCCTAGTTGCCAGAATGGAAGCAATCTGATTGATTTTAGCTTATGCATGCTCCAAACATATTAAAGTGTATCATATGGATGTAAAATCAACTTTTATGAATGGGGAACTTGAAGAAGAAGTCTACATTGAATAACCAGAAGGATTTCAGTTTTCAGAGAACACATATTATGTGTGTAAATTAAATAAGGCCTTCTATGGTCTAAAACAGACTCCTAGAGCATGGTACACTAGACTGGATAAATATCTACAACAGGTAGGGTTTAGAAAAGGAAGTGCAGAAAACAAACTCTACATCAAGGTAAGTCAAGACAACATTTTATTAATTGAAGTTTACATTGATGATATTATTTTTGGTAGTGATGATAATAGGTTAAGCCAGAAATTTGCAAAGGATATGCAGAATGAATTTGAAATGTCATTACTTGGAAAAATATCCTTCTTTTTGGGACTTCAGATACGTCAAAGCAACCAAGGAATTTTTATTTCTCAAACCATGTATATCAGAGAAATGCTAAAGAGGTTCGGAATGGAAAGTTGCAAACCAGTTATCACTCCCATGCAAACCAGTTGCAAGTTAAGAAAATATGATGATTCAAAGTCTATAGATCAGAGACAATACAATTCAATGATTAGTAGCCTACTATATGTGACAACATCCAGACCATATGTAATGCAGGAATTTGGATAAGTGGCATGATTTCAAGCAACACCAAAGGAATCACATGTATTAGCAGTGAAGAGAATTTTTAGATATCGCAAAGGATCAAAAGAGTTTGGATTATTGTATCCAAAAGAAAAGGATCCATCACTTATTTCCTACATAGATGCAGATTGGGTAGGTTTTTTTGTGACTGACGAAGCACTAGTGGAGCATCTTTCTACTTAGGTGAGTGTTTATTATCATAGCTAAGAAAGAAAAAATCATAAATATCTCTATCGACAACTGAGACAGAGTATATCACAACAACATCATGTTGTACATAGGTTATATAGATGAAACAAACTTTGACATATATATAGGTTGAGTGTGATGAGTGTTATAACCCTAAATTGCAGCACACTTGCTTACCTGGCATTAGGCCATCTCATATCCCTTTTTTTCCAAAGCACTACTGAACAACTCTTTGAAAAACCTCTTTTATAAAGGCCCATGCAACCTACTCCATTATTGCATGCATGTACACACTGGTTGACCCAAAACAACCCGCGTAGACTGACAAAATCATGAAAAAAGGAAAGTTACTGATGGAACACAAAAGCTATGGGTTAGTTAACTAAAACTCCCGTCCATGCATGGGCGAGGGTTCGTCCAAATACCTAGCTCCTTCTAGCCTATAAAAGAAGGGGTAGGGGTCCCATTTGGAGAAAACAAAATATAGAAAATAAACTCTTCCCATTTGCGTATTCTCATTGTCCCAACCCTTTAGCCTTCCTTGTGCCAAAGGAGATACAAAGCAAAGCAATTGGAGGATAGTCAAAGAGGATCCCAGGATCAGGTTCGCAGAGCGGTGGCCAGTCTCAACTTTTGTAAGTTGACTCATTCAATGTAATAAAGAAAGTGCTTTTCCCATCCCAATTCATGAGTTATTCATAATTTGCTAAGTACATGTTTGAATTTCTAACCCATTATTCTATAGGTAGTATGCATGTGTAGTTGTTTCTTGTCTTGTATGCAGGTCAACATTGGAAAGGAGAACCGTGAACAAGTAATCAAGTGTGACAAGGGATCAACATCAAATGCCTGGAACGAGGTAGTTTGATCTAGCCATTCATTTACTAAAAAGAAATGGGATTTAAGTCTGGGGATGAAGGTAGAAAGTAGATTTTCTATAGGTCATATCTGCATGCAAAGTCTAACCCTATTTGCTAGTTCATAAGGAGATTTCCCTCACAACAAAATTGGTGACCATACTGGGGAAGATCTCTAGGGTTCTTAGGAATTTTATGTGTTTTTGGGTAGTTTTTAGAAAAAGACTGGTTTTTCTTGCTGTTTTTTTTTTTAGTTTCTATAAGGTCTGAGTTAGCAGAGAGTTTGGTTTTCTATACCAGATTTCTCTGATTTGCTTGACTATGTTTGTTGGGACCCATAGAGGTACACGCGGCTTGCATAAGGTCTGCACGCATGTATCCGTGCCCTACTCTCTTACAACCCGCGTGCGAATGCTAGCTGAGGAAGTAGCAGTAGCATGTAGAGTCCAGAGAATTTTGGAGGCAGTCATCCTCTTCCCTGTCAGAATCAGACATTCTCAGGGGTTTTCTGGAATTCTATCTGAGTCTTGGTTGTTTGCAGTCCTATCTCAAATTATTTTTTATTTATCATTTTTCCTTACATTATTTGTTTTTCTATTAAAAAAAGTGTCCAAGCCTTCAAGGGATCTTGGTTATCAATATCAGTGGTCTCTTCCTGGTTTTGGGTTGTCTGTTTTCATTTTTTCTCAGAGTTTATATATACACGTGGCCTGTACAAGGTTAGCCCATGTGTACACGCCCTCTGTCTCTATTCAACGCGCGTTTGCACACGTGCTGTTAGATTAACAGTCACGTTCTTGTACAAGATACTTTTTGTTGAGGGTAAGGCAGTCATCCTTTCCCTTGATAAGAATTATTCCTCTCAGGTGTTTGAATCTCTGTGTTAGCAGTCAATAGCTTAGGATTAATCTTACCCTTAGCTTGCTTTTTCTCATTTAAAAGATTTCATAAAAATAATTTTTTAGGGTTTTTAGACAAGTGTGAGAGTCATTTAAAATAAAAATAAAAATTGCTAGTGTGTGATTTTTGCCCTAATTCTTTGCGATCTGTGATTAGGCCAGAATTTTTTTCTTGTTTTTTTCTTGTTGGTATTTTTCCTTTTTTGCTTTATCAAGCATTTAAATAATAAAAAGAAATCTCTCTTTTCATTTTCTTGTTTGGTTGAAGAGTGTGTTTTTGCATTATTATCCAGGGAAAAGTCATTTATTTCATAAGTTTTTGAAGTTTACTTAGATCATAAGTAGCTTGTAGTCAAGAGAAATTTCTTTTGAGTTTGTTGTCCAAAATCTTAGAAAATAAAAAATATTTATTTTGAAAAGTTGTTGAAATTTTGCATTAAGTAAAAGTTTTGTTTCCATCTTTTTTATTCATTTTTTTCTTTCGTCTATTACACATCATTATTTTCACTTTCATACCCCTTGACATAAGACAAAGCCATAAAATTAATGCTAAATTTAAAATCTACTAGACTTTTATGTTTGTAGGGTTCACCAACTAGTTCAGGATTAGGGCCTTGGATTAGGTTGGAGAGGAAACTCTTTAAAATCAAACATTGGAGTTTGAGTTAGGGAGTGTCTAAGTCTAGTGTTGTGAAAGTTATCTGGGACCCCCCTCTAACATAGGGGATAAACATGAGGTCGCGTGTGGAAAGGTAGCAAAGATAACCCTTCCAAAGCTGGACTAATCGTAGTGGAGAACACATATAGAGGGCTTGTTTTAGAATTCCGTTGATTGCATTTTCCAAGGGGCTTCATGGGTCTCGAATCCATTCAAGGTCCTTAGTTGTCTTTAGAACCACTTTCTTTCGATACCCTTGACAGTTTTCGGGCTTGATACCTTGCTCATTGTGGTCTACCTGACTTTCTACTTTACCCGCCTGGTGACTGTTTGCACGCTGGCAACCTAGTTGCTTATCTATTTTAGGGACATACATAGGTGATTGCGGGGATATATCATGGTACCTAGGACAGAAATCGGGCCACACTTTGCAGAGTATACCTGGAGGGTTCTTCCGTGTTTGAGTTGCACTTGCACCAATAATTTTCTCTAGTGTTGGTTGTTGTAACTATTCTTCCAATTAGGTTAGTGTTTGCCTGTCTTATCATCTAGGGAATTTTTTAGTGTGTGTTACTATTGAGCGTTTAGACTACCTTAGAGTGTCTTTGATCTTCTCATACAGTGGAGGATCATGAGCTCTGTCGGTCATGAAGGCTTCTTGGCCTACCGCTGGTTACACTGGAGGCACCCCCCCCACCATTGAGGCAAAAGCTAGACCAACAAGGGTCTTTTGAAGTGACTGGGTTACAAGAAATTGTGCCTGACCAACAACCGGAGGAATCGACTATTTTGGACCTTGAAGCACACGCTATTAGCCTAGTTGAAACCCCAACCACTGATTTCTTGGCACCTTTCATCGTACCAATCCAATTTTATGAGTACCAGATAGTGTTGCACACAACAATGGAAACAAATGTTGTTATTCCCTCTGGGAATTCTTCCATTCCCACTATGGTTGTCCCCACAGGAGAGTTTTCACCTCCTAACCCATCATCATCGGTCTGAGCCACCACGGTATTGACCGCTTCTACATTTCATAGTGATCCAATCCTATCTTTGGTGGCGGCCACAACCCCTTTCACACCAAGTGCGACAGGCCCTCCATTCTCATACGAGATGCCTAGTTCAGGTACAAGTCCTGTACTTTCTTACTCCACTTTACAGACTTTAGGTATGGGGGTAGGGAGCTCTAGAGCTCCTTTGCAAGGTCACATCAGGGGCACTCCTGCTCCTTTTAATGCTTTCCCTTACGGAGGAGGTCATATCCCTCCTTCATCCCGTTCACTCGGTGGCTCACATTAGTAGTCCGCCAGGCAACCTATATACCATAGTTTATTTGGAGCAGGGATTCAAGGACCACCTTCGCATAGTATGCTAGTAGCTTTGACACGATTTTCTTTGGTCGGAACACTTGGAAAAAATGCCTTCTCATCTACTGCTTTCTTGACTTGGGGCAATCCATGTTTTGGACAAACCACTCCTATGCAGGGTACTATTTTTGCACAGGGGGAAAACCTAGGAACTTCTTCCACAACAGGACCTTGGAATTAAGGGTAGGGATGCGTTCTCTTGTCTGGAATACCAATCTGGGGTAATTCTTTCCACAATCAATGGAACCCTAGACAACCTACTATGCCCATCCCCATGAGACCACCATGGGGAAATCCTTCCCAGAGTCCTTCGAATATAATGCATGCCCAACCATCTATGTCCTATTTGGGAAATCAACCGATGATGTCTCCACATATGAAAAATCCATACGCTGGCCAGGGCCATGGTTTCTACCAAAATCCAAGCCAGTAGCCAAACGTTTCTTCGCAACCTGGTGCCAGTCAAACTCCAAGCCCCTTTTTCCTAGGTTATCACCAACAACCCAAACTACCTTTCCTCGCGACTTTGCACTTGCCAGATTTGAAAAGGTTTTTGAATGACCCCATTTGTCACAATCCGCGTTGGCCTCCTATGCTGACGAAGTTGCCTTTAGACATTCCAAAGTTCGAAGCCAAGCCTAATGAAGATCCAGGCGATCACATGACTACCTTCCATCTTTGGTGCTCATCTAACTCATTGAAAGATGACTCCGTACAGTTGCAATTGTTTCAACGTACTCTCATTGGGAGTGCCACGAAATGGTACATTGACCTCGATCGCTCAAGATACTCTTCCTTTGGTGAGCTGGCAATGGATTTCCTCAACCATTTTTAGTTACCTATGACATACAACGCTGTCACAGAGCTGCTAGCCAATTTTGAATAGACAACAACGGACCATATCTCTGATCACATCCGAGCATGGAGACGCTGAAAGAGTTTAATCAAGGTGTTAGTTCCACCAACATTCCTTCTTGAGTGGTTCCTTAAGTCTTTGGTCCAGCAGTTATCCAAAGACATCGCGATGTCTTTGGAATTTTCTTTGTAGAAGACGCCATCATGAGGGCTCAACAGTTTGAGCTCATCTATTCTCAGTCCAGTTTATTATAAAACATCTTTCCAGATGCACCACGTTCAATACTGGATAAAACTAGATAGAGAGTTGGACCACATGCCGATGGTATTGTTGGTTCAACACAAACAAAGCTCACTGATCAATTGACGAAGCAGTTGAAGTAGTTATCTATACAACACACATTGACCAGTCAAACTACTGCTTTGGCTGCTTCCCCTACCCAAACATTGGAGGTACACACAGTTCAATCGACTAACCCAAAGGCTACCCAATAGCTTGAAGGAAAGAAAATACAATGAAAGAAGGGTAAGGGGGATAAAAAACCCACCGATAATGCTGGTAGGAACAACACTGAAAAATGATAGGCGAGGTATCCATGCAACTTGTGCATCGAAGACCACCCGACCCATCTATGTCCTTGACTTACAGAGGCCCAAAAGTTTGTGATGGAGCAACAATAGGCTGTGTTGACTAATCCATTTCAGCATGGGAAAAATCTAACTCAAGCCTCTGCAAGCACTGAGGGGGGTAGCTAAGAACCATGTTCCACCTCTGAACAACCCCGTATCTGCGAACGTATATATGGTTAGGGGTGACACTTTTATATCGACTAGAGTGCACAACTATAGTGAACCAAGCACTTTTGAGAAGGGTAAAGAAGTTGACCTCCCATCTCTTCCTCTACAGATTGAGAAGATGTTGGGAGAAATAATGACACGCATTCCAAAAGGTGCATTTAAAAAAGCTTCTCATAACCCAAATGCAAGGGCTGCCCAGAACTCTTCTGTGGTGGAAGATTTATCACAAACACCTTGTGCAATGTCTGCTTTGGAAGTCCTCCAAAGCTGCCCTTCTCATAGGAAAGCCTTGTTAACCACTTTAGGCTCTACCGAGACTTGTAATTTGAGTACGATCATGTTGGATACAACTGACTTAAAACCTCGTCTTCCTTACCACGTAGCATTTCAGATAGTAGTGGCTTATCCCACAAAAAATTTGACTCGGAATATATTTTGCATGGTGGTTGATGAGTGTGCCTCGACATGCGTTATGTCATTGGCATGTTGGAAGGCCATTGGCCAGCCCATTTTGTCTCCATCACCTACTCTCCTCACCACTTTCAATGGTTGTTCATTCCGACCACATGGCATCATTCTTTCTTTCCCCATGCAGTTAGGAGGGAATACCATGTGTGTCAAAGTAGAGGTAGTTGATGCTCCTCTTGACTATAACCTCTTGTTAGGAAGGAGTTGGAATTATGCTATGCAAGCTGTAGTTGCTACAGTTTTCTGGGTCTTGTTGTTTTCACACAAGGGCTAGATAGTGACCATCGATCAGTTGTCTTTATTCAGACCTGACCCTACTTTGGGGGCATCCACGGTCCCGATGATTGATAATCCTCAACCAAGTGTTGTCAACGTAGGAGTTGGTTTGTACCCATCCTTGATGGGTACCTTCAATTACCCACCCCCTCACGACGATATCAAATTTATATCCAATCACCATAAGGTTGAGATTTTTCAAGTTTCGTCATTCTGCATGACTTACTTTGAGGATCCATGGATCCTTTCTTCCCCATCGACCACGATGGATGAGGCAGGGCACTCGGGCATGTCCATGCCCTTGTCTACAGCTGAAGTAGTGTACTCTTTAGTCTAGCAAGCTTCAAGTAACACTGATATGACTCCTGCACAAGAGTTAGATCCAATTCTAGAGCCTATTTGGGCTCAGGGTTCTCTCGCTAACACTGATTCATTAGACTTAGTCTTGCCTTCTAATGAAGCAGTGATCGAAGCAATGACTAGTCCGGAAAAACCTTGGGAAGATCTTCATCACAGATCATATTTTCTCCCAGAGTTAAGATGAATCGAAGCAGGATAATTCACCGTGACCATGACGAGAGATCAGTCATGCCCTATTAATCTCTTAGCTACACATGAAATTTATGCTGAGGGAAATATGGAAACTATCACTGAAACTATAACAATCAATATCTCCCGAAAACTTGGTGTCGTGGAGAATGTTTTCATCAAATCCGACTGCTCCCCCAAAGAGATTCAAATCTACATAGATATTTTCAAAGAATTCTGTGACATTTTTTCTTGGTCTTATGAGGAAATGCCAAGTATTGACCCAAAAATAGTTGAACATGAGATTACAACGTATCCTGATGCCAAGCTTGTTTGGCAGAAGCTTCGTCCAGTTAATCCTAAGAAAGCAGCAACCATTAAGGTTGAGGTTGATAAATTGCTAAAGGCAGGTTTTATCTATCCTATCCATTTGACTCAATGGGTGTCAAATCCTATGCCGGTCAATAAAAAACAAGGCATGATTTGTGTATGTACTGATTTTCGTGATTTGAACAAGGCATGTCCCAAAGATAATTTTCCAACACCATTCATAGACCAGATCATTGATGAATGCGCTAGTTGCGAAGCCTTTTCTTTCATGGATGGTTTTTCAGGATATAATCAAATACAAATCAAACCCGAAGACCAACACAAAACGACATTTATTTTTCCTTGGGGTACATTCGCATATCGTAAGATGCCTTTTGGTCTTAAAAATGCTAGAGCAACCTTTCAGCGGGCCATGTCTTTTTCTTTCCATGACCTCAAGCATATAGTCGAGGCCTATCTAGATGATTTAGCATCGCGATCTCGCAAGAAAATGAATCATCCCGCACACCTTAGACTTATCTTTGAACGTTGTCGCTACTTTTAGATTCGTTTGAATCCAAATAAGTGCAGCTTCTACATAACGTTAGGACGTTTTTTAGGTTTCATCATATCAATAACAGGGATCACGGTTGATCCTCTCAAGGTGGAGGCAATAATCCAGTTGCCCTCCCCACACACAATCCTTCAACTTCAGAGTCTACAAGGCAAGGCAAACTTTTTATGATGCTTCATCGCCAACTATGACGAAATCACTAAGGGCTTTATGCGCTTACTGAAGAAAGACGTTCCTTTTTACTGGGACGATGTCGCTCAACGCTCTTTCAACGCATTAAAACATGCCCTCACAACTGCCCCTCTGCTTTGGCCACCTAACTATAACAAAGATTTCTTATTATATCTGGCTGCAGCAGAGTCAACCATTGGCATGGTTTTAGTTCAGGAAGATGACTTGTTCTTAGAATATGTGATCTATTACTTGAGCTGAGGCCTTGTAGGACCGGAAATCAATTATTCTCATATCAAAAAAATTACGCTGGCAATAGTTCATGCTGTTCAATGGTTATGTCATTACGTTTTGTTTCGCAAGACCACCGTCATTGCTGTCGTGAATCCATTCTAGTACATGTTGACATGATGGGTAATAGGTGGAAAAATCAGTAGATGGATAGTCATCCTCTAGGAGTTTGACTTAGAATTCGTTTCAGCAAAGACCAAAAAGTCATTGGTCTTCGTAGAGCTTATTTCAGAACTTCCGGTTGAGTCAGGTGACGTTGTGCTTGAAGAATCGCCTATTCGAGGAGATATGTTTTTTATCACATATTCAGATCCCTAGTACAGAGATATTCTTATCTATCTATAGACTTTGAAGTTCCCCACTTCTACTTCTCGTGATGAGCATCGATGTATACGCCATCAGGCTAACAATTATCTCATACTCGATGATACGTTGTATCGGAGAGGTGTAGACTGCATCTTACGCCGATGTCTCACTCATGAGGAGACATTTATCGTGCTTAACGACTGCCATACTAGAGCTTGTGGCGGTCATTTGTTTGGGTTTGCAACAACCCAAAATATTCTATGAGCAGGTTACTTCTGGCCAACACTTATCAAAGATTGTATCAAATCGGTCAAGAAATGCCATCAATGCCAAATCTTCTCTTGGAAGATGAGGACACATCCCGCTCCCATGTTTCCTGTCATCACCGTTGGTCCCTTCACCAAGTGGTGGATTGATTACACCACATGCAACCCCCCTTTAGCAAGGGGTCATTACTATATCATCATAGCTGTTGACTACTTCACAAAGTGGGTTGAAGCTATGCCAATGTTTAAAGATGATGGAGAGACTGCATCTCTCTTTTTATTCAACCAGATCATAGTGAGGTTTGGTGTCTTGAGGGAGATTTTCATTGACCATGGAAGTCACTTTCAGAATCAGATGATGACCGAATTAACATCAAAGCTTGGTTTATGGCAAGATCATTTATCACCCTACTACCCCCAGGCCAATGGGTAGGTGGAAGCTATAAACAAAACTCTTAAGACTATTCTACAACGAACTATCAACTCAGCCAAGTCAAATTGGCATTTGATGTTATACTCGACATTATGGGCTTACCGAACATCTGTTAAGACTACAACCGGTTTCTCACCTTTTCAACTCATTTACGGGCTGGAGGCAGTCTTTCCCTTCGAATGTCAGATCCAGTCTCTAAAATTGGTAGTACAATTATTGCCAGACACTTCTCCACTTGAAGACTGGTTAGTATACCTTGAGAAGCTCAATGAACAACATCATGATGCAGCCTTGGCCAATGAGGCTCACAAACATAAGGTCAAGTGTCAATATGATATGTCCATTCATCCTCGTATTTTCTCTGAAGGTGATATTGTCCTGGTCTATGACCAAGATAAGGACCCCCTGGGGGTAGGCAAACTCAAACCCATGTGGTTCATGCCTTTCATCATAAAAGAGGTGCTAAAAAAGGGCACCTATCGTCTAGTTGATTTTCAAGGGAATTCTTTGGCAGAGCCTAGAAATGGGCTTTACCTCAAGAAGTATTACTCATAGGCAGGTCACTATGGGTAACTTTTTGTAACATATGTATAGTCTTTGTGCTGTTACTTTTTAGTTTCTTTTAAGTGTTATGGACATATTATTGATGTTATCTTTCGTCATTGTGGTAGATGTCAAGTGACTTTGAGGTGTTCATTGGGTATGCAGACGGTGCTAGTCGACACACTCGGAGGCTTGCCTCCGCAGCTTGGGTAATATTTACACCTCAAGGCCAATTGTTATCTTCCATAGGTATATGCTTAGGTGACACCACAAATAATGCCGCTGAGTATAGTGCAGTTATTGAATTACTTTGTGACGCTTTGTCATTGGGTATCTCTCATCTCTGGGTCTATCTCGATGGTCAACTGGTTGTGTCTCAGTTAAAGAGAGTATACCAAGTTCATGATCCAAATTTACACCGACGATTCCTTAGGGTACGTGTCTTAGAACGAAACTTTGATTATATTACATATTTTCATGTTTCTAGGAGATTAAACCAAGTTACATATACTCTAGCTAATCAAATTTTAGATTGGCATCGTGCACACATATGAAAGAACATTAACATAAGCATGTAAATACATTATTTGTACACATGATCCATACGACACAAAATACCAAAAAAACCATATATAATATCATAAAGTAACCAGAGTACATAGATGGATGCAAGCGCCTCAAAAATAGGACCAATAACGAGTCATAGGGCTTATGCCCTCACAAAATATATACAAGTAGTGCTCGTGGCACGTAAAATGTCTAAATAGGTTCAGGGCCTATGGGCCCTGTTATATAGGTCCACATCATGAGATAAATTCCTAAACAATCAGACCCACATCCGAGGTGCCCCCACTACATGAGGCTGCATGGATTGCGGCAGGTCCTCAATCTCTACCATTCAAACTATGCGAGTGAGTGCAGTAAAGTTCTGCTCAACTCATCTAAGTACCCTCTCAGCCTCCCCAGCTAGGAGTTCTCTTGATACTGCTGGTCCCCCGACAGTGGTAGCTACGACCCCTGGCCGAGGACGACGCCTATTCCTTGCATAATCGACAGGTTGCACTGGTCCCACATCTGCATGCAACAAATGTATATCCGTTAAATACTCTGGCATATAAAAAAATGATGATATATAAATAAAACAACATAAAAATTACATATACAACAAAAAAACTACAAAGGTGGAAACTCACCCATCTCCCCTCGCTCCTCACCAGGAGGTACTAGTATCTCCGTGTCTCTCGAAAAATCAATCTCGGCATAGGGGTAGTCCTCTATAGCCAAGATTTGTCGTGACAACCATGCAAAAAAGTCATCATCGAAGGACTCATTGGTCCTTCCACCACCCTGTCGTGGTAGTAATACTGACCATCTACACACAGCAAGAAAAGAGGCCTAATGTCCTCGTACCACTACCTGAGGACCAAAACTCGGAACTCTCTCGAAAAAGAATGAACACAAAATAGTCTTGAACCCAAAGTTCCTCTGTGTTCGCTGACGAATGACAATCTGTCAATTGCCTCTTCATATACTACAACAATGTAGTACTCCAGTCAAAAATTTGTGCATTCAAGCACTAGACAACATAGTTCATCTATGCGTGGGATGCCTGATGCAAGGCTGTTGAACTGGTAATCCGCCCAATGAGCAATAATATTGCTTACAGTGATAGGTTAGTGATATTGCTTATAGGCACCTGGGAGCTCAAACGGTTTGTCCCAGGCTCACAATATAGGGCTATCAGTTCTTCTATGTTATGCGGCCTCGACGAAAATGTCCTGAAATTGACTGGTTCCCCTCTCCTTAAGAGGCCAGTCAAAAAGTAGATATCCTTGGTGGTGGGAACTAGTGATTTCCCCTCTAGCATGAAAGCCTTTGCATCAGGGTGCCAATAGTCAACCAAGGCATGCAGTAGCCTCGATTGCACCCGCATAAACGGAAATAGGAAGAACTTTAACAAACCACATTGCATTAATGTGGCCACGACATTCGGATCTCCTGCAACCAACTCACCAACTTCTTCATGCTCTCTTTCCCTCCAGTGGACATACATCTTGCCAAAACAACAAGGTTTAGGAGGGTGAGTGAGTGCTTTTTGATTCTTTTTGTCTATAAAGGGAGGTCCATGCATATTGTCTAGGTGACAGTCATGTGTACATGCGGGCAACTTTTACTCTGCCCGAGTGTACATGCGGCCTGTCCAGAGACAACCCGCGTGGACCTAGGGCCGACCTTTTAAAGGTCGACACCCACCCAAAAAATGAAATGGAAAGAAAAAATAAAGAATTGAATAGATAGATAGGGGAGTTTGTACTTACTTGGTCCATACAGAAGTTCGTTTCGTCCACTGTAGCTCCTGGAATCATCTCTTTTATCAAAAGGGGTCTTTTGGCTCAAGAGTCAATTTCCAAATCAGCAATGGTGATAATGAGCTGCCAGCTTCTATTTATAGACTTTTTGGTCTCTTTTTGTCACTTTTTTAGCCTCGCTTATCATTTTCTTTATATCAAAAACCATTTAGCATGATTCAAGAGTTGCATCAGAGGGATTTGATCAGGTATTGGGACAGTTTTTAGGAGTTTTGAGTAATTTTGGATGGTTCATGAATTTTTTTTCCGATGATCAACTTGAACATATAGGTTCAATTTCTACTCGTATTTTTGTATCTCGTTGTTTTTTTCCTTTTCCATAGGATTGATCCCATCGGGTTGTGACACATAACCATCATCTATGCATTAGAAGTGTTGCAACTTGGTGGTAGAGCTTACCGGAACATGGATGCCCTAGGTAGATCCTGGTTGCATTATGGCATTCATGCTGTCTCTAAAAACATTGTAGGCTCGGGAGTCCTTATAGTCTTTCATGAATATGAGTTTGAGCCTCATTTGCATGATTCTTCTTCGCTCTTGGCCTCACCCTTAGGACTCCCAAAAAATAGCGGATCTTCTTTTAAGCCCTTTTCAGACCCTCTAAATATGAAAAGATTGTCGAGTGATCTTATGGCCTTTCATGCTCGTTAAACTGAAATTTCAAGTCACGTTTGTCCGGTGGTAGTTTACCCCTTTTTCAGTCTGGACGGTCAACTGTATGAACAAAGGTATACTCTATGGAACTTCAGCTTTATAGAAGAGTACTCTCAGGTATAATTTTATCCCTTTTTCGGGCCTAAGGGACTAAAATTACGAAGAAGGAACCCTAATGGAATCCATAGTTAAGCTCTTTTCAGACTCCCTATTGTGGGAAAATTATACCCTACGGACTAACAAGCTAGGGCTTAAACTTGCATGCAGATCATGACCCTTAAGAAATTACTTTTAACCTTCTACCCCAAACCTATAACCCTTTTTCACATGCAAACATGGAAAGAACCTACTAACATTTTTATCGTCGTTTGGTGTAGATCCTCCATTGCGCTTTATCCCCTTGCTTCTGTTGCTCCTTCCAAAGACGATCCTGCAATCGAGACAAAACACTACACATGCATGCTATTGTTCTACTAGAGGGTTAGAGATTAAGCATAAATCAAATAAAACATATAAAACTCGTGCATTGGGACGGGAAAAGTATTCTTTATTAATCTCAAGATGAATCAACTTACAATGATAATAGAGATCAGCCACTGTTCCTTGATCCTGATCCTGGGCTCCTCCTCTTCTTTGTCCTCCAACTGCTTTGCTTGAATTCTCCTAAAGCTTGAGGAAAGGCTAAAGGGTTGGGACAAAACGGATTCAGAAATTGGGCAGAGTTTCTTTGCTATGATTTTCCTCTTCCAAATAGTACCCCTACCCCTTCTTTTATAGGCTAGAAGGAGTTAGGGTTTTCGATGAACTCTCGGCCATGCATGGCTAGGAGTTCCACTTAACTGACCCAAATCTTTTCGTTCCGTCGGAAACTTTCCTGTTTTTGTGCTTTGTTAGGTAAACGCGGGCTGTAATGGGCCAGCCAAGATTCCAACATGTGCAGTATAAGGCCTGCCAGCGTTCCAATGCACCCAGTAATGGGTTAGGGTGCGGGTTACTTGATTTAAGAGGTTTTTCAAGAGTTTGTTCAGCATGGCTTTGGCAAGGAAGGGGTATGAGTTGGCCTGATGCCAGGTAAGAATAGATGGTGCAATTTAGGGTTATAACAAATGCCGCCTAATGTGTGAGGTCAGAAGAGCATCTGATGGCTGAAATACATTACCAATTCTTTACCAATCTGTACTAATATGCTGAATGAGTGAGCCCAGGAATCAGGAATCAGGAGGTGTCGTCTGCAAAAAATATCAAATGTCTCACCAAGGCGGGCATACCTATGCTCGGAATAGAAAAGAACCATGGCTACCAATAAAATACACTGTAGATTCATGTCAAATAACTATGAAGAGTAGCCGCGAATAATACACAACGGAGCTACATCTTGAAATTAGAAAGATATACATACAAAGTATCCATCTCCCAGAAGTTGATTCAGCCTGATGGCTATACTTCAGAGCTTGAGAAACAACTTCAAAATCTTCTAAACTTGGGTAGGAGTGTAATATGAGTGTACGACTGCACTACCCAGAGGTCTTCGACAGCTCGTCGGTTATGGACTTGATAATCTTGATGATCGGACTGAAGACTTTAGTGATTTCGAACAAAGACTTTATTGGACGTTCAGGATGGCTGGGTATGCGGACAAGAGACATATTGTAGAGGGTCCGACTCAGGATAAGTGACAAACTTCCCTTGGACAATAGCACGACAAGTGATAAGACTCAGGCAACATATCTGTTAATCATAAGTCTACGAAGCAGGAGGCAACGCAAACTCTCCATATGTTTGGAAGAGTAACCAAACGGTGGAGGACACAACTCAATATAGCAAGAAAAGATTTCTAAGGTCGTACTACATCCCAAAGTCTGATGAATCAAACATACAGATGTGCTTTATCCAAGGGTGACTCATAATGCTACCAATAAATAAAATACTTTTCCCATCCTCTTTTTGGGGTATATTTGATTTTTTTGTTCTTTTTGATTATTTTGAAAAGAATAAAGGAATATTACGTTACAGTGGAGGAATGAACATAGAAAACATACAAGCTCAAGGCACAAGGACAAGACTGATGTTCTAGGAAATGATACTCGGGAAAAATCCTCCAGTGGCCAAAGGTGTTAAGATGCAAAGGCAAACTGTTACTAGGCTGAAAGGTAAAGGATGCAAATGCGGTTGATAGAACACACCATGGTAACATCCTTCGATGTAAGTTTAACGAGCCTAGAGAAGGGAAGCTCGGTGAGTTTTCATGTTTAGAGAGTCTGAAAAAGCATAAAAGGAAACTCCATTGGGGTACCTTTTTCGTCAATAGTCTAGTCGGTTCAAAAAAGGGTTAAACTAGCACCGATTAGACGTCAATTCAAAACCATTTTAACGAGTGTGGAAAGGACAAGATCACTCGACGATTTTTTCACTTTTAAGGAGTCTGAAAAAAGATTAACTAGGGACTCTGTCAGAAATATTCTTTTGGACCATTTTAACGAGTGTGAAAGAATAAGGTCACTCGACAATCTTTTCAATTTTAGGGAGTCTGAAAAGAGCTTAACTATGGACTCCGGGGGGGTTTCTTTTTCGTAAATTTAGTCCCCCAGGCCTGAAAAAGGAATAAAATTATACCTGAGGATACTCTTATAAAGAATTGGAATTCGATAGAGTATTCCTTTGTTTGTACAGTTGACCATCCAGACCGAAAAAGGGGTAAAATACCGCCGGACAGACGTGACTTCAAATTTCAGTTTAACGAGCGTGAAAGGTCACAAGATCGCTCGGCAATATTTTCATGTTTTGAGGGTCTAAAAAGGGCTTAAAAGGAGACCTGTTATGTTTTGAGAGTCCGGAGGGTAAGACAAAGAGTGAAAAAGACCCATGCAAATGAGGCTCAAACTCGTATTCTGAAAAGACTATACGGACTCCTGAGCCTACAGTGTTGTTAGAAATGGCATGGACACCATAATGCAACTAGGAACTACCTAGGGCATCCATGTTTTGGCAAGATCTACCACCAAGTTGCAACACTTCTAGAGAAGATATGACGGTTCCGTGTCACAACCGGATGGGATTGATCCTATATTGTAAGAACAAAAGGCAACGAGATGCAACAGTGGGGATGAAATCCTACCCTATATGCTCAAGTTGATTTTTGAAGAAATTTTTTATGGACCGTCCATATATATATATATTTTTTATTTTCTGAAACTCAATGAAAATGTCCCAATACCTGATCAAATGCCTCCCATATAACTCCTGAACCACTCAAAATGGTTTTCTCTATAACAAAACTGATAAAAGGGGCCAAAAGAGTGACAAAAAGAGGCCAAAAAGTCTATAAATAGAGGCTGGCAGCTCATTATCACCATTGCTGATTTGGAAATTAACTCTGGAGCCAAAAGACCCCCTTTGCCAAAGATCATGACTCCGGGAGCTACGGTGGACGAAACAGACTTCTGCTTGGACCAAGTAAGTATAAACTCCCTAGTCTTGCAATTCAATACTTAATTTATGTCATTTAAGTTGGTTTTGGGGGTGGTCGTCGACCTCCAAGAGGTCGGCCCTAGGAAAACGTGAGCTATCTAGGGACAGCCCACGGGTACCCATGCGCAGAGCCAAAACTGCACGAGGGTACCCGCGACTATCGCCTCGACAGCCCATGGGTGCCCCCCGCGTGATGGATTTTTGATTGACAAAAGACTAAACTCCCCATTTTACTTTGTGTGTTTGGCAGGATGTATGTTCAGTGGAGAGAGAGGGAGCACAAGGCTGCCAATGAGGCAGTGGCTGCAGATCCAAATATTATGGCCGTGTTGACGCAGTGTGGCTTGGTAAAGTTTTTCCTGTGTCCGTTTATGTGCGCTCAACCCAAGCTACTGAATGCCTTGGTTGATTATTGGCACCCAGATGTAGAGGCCTTCATGATAGAGGGGAAATCCTTGGTGCCCACCACCGAGGATATCTACTTTTTGACGGGCCTCTCGAGGAGAGGGGAACCCGTTAACCCGCTCTGATACCAATTGTTGAAAAATACTAATACAACTGAGAGGGGGGGGTGAATTAGTTGTTTATAAGCTTTAAGCAATTTTACACCTTCTTAACAATTATTAATATTTCTTCATGTGTTATCAAGCAACATACAACATATGGACAGTAAGAGTAAAAATCATCAGTCACACATAAAATAAACACAGAGACAAATTTTCATGAGGAAACCCATAAAGGGAGAAAACCTCTTCTTCTTCGAAATGATAGGCAGTCTTTTTCAGTTCTGTACATCATCTATAATTGAGCACCAACTCAACGTGAGGCTGCTACCTCTGTTTTACAAGCTACAACTTGTTTGAGAGCTCCAACTCTCTGGTTTCTCTAGCACCCACTAGAAGGAAGCACCAACTCCCTGAGTATTCTAGCACCAACTGGATGGAAGCACCAACTTCCAGTTACACAGGCTACAACCTGCATAATAGAGAACATCTGTTCTCCCTAGCACCACCCTGCCACCCTGGTTTCTCTGGCCACTACCAGATGGAAGCTACAACTTCCTGTGTTCAAGCTCCGACTTGAACCTCTGAGGACAATAGTCCTCTCGAGCACCTCCCAACCTCCCTATGACATCAATGGTTAAATATACATTCAACTTTTACAGATAAATCAGTTCTTACCAGTCTTTCTTTGTTCTTTAATTCTGGTCTTCTGTTCACTGTTCTGCTGCTCTTCTCTTATTCAACAGGTCTGCTCTGTATCATGTCTTCTGTCATACTGCTCTACTTCTGTTCTGTCCATCATATTGCTCTTCTTCTATTCTCATTCTGCGCAGTTCCTTCACTGCTTACTCTGCCTCTCCTCATCTTCTTTTTCTTACTCATTACACATTTTTCCTTCAGAATGATCAACCCAATTCGGTCATATTCATTTTCTTTTATTCACGCTGTTATGACGGTTCCACTTCCCCTTTCAATGGAGAATCCAATGACATCATCCTTGGCAACTGAAACGCTAACCGATTCATCATACCCAGTCAGTTTTCCTTAACGGATTTACAATTTAAGCGTTAATGAGTGAGTATACACAGCAACCCTCTGATCAAGGTTTGATCCAACGGTTCAGATCCCATCGGGATTTCACCCATCGCGATTTCGACATTTGCGATGTCGAGAGCACATGTACTCGGAACCTCCGATTCTCCGATTCCCGATTTGCTCTTTTCCGAGCTTAGCCCCTTATGACTACACAATGGTCCATGTGACCAGCTATCACGTGACCACCACCATACCTCTCGAAAATGTGCGCTAGCCCTCCTAGCTATAACAGTGTCCATATGACCTGTTTCCGTGTGCCCTCGGTCATATCATTCCATCGGAGTTTCGCCACTCATGATGTCATTGTACACATGCCTATGGGAGTCCCGATCCCCGATTTCCCGATGACGGAGATCAATGGTCCAGATCTGGTTCTTATCCAACGACTGTGATTACTTCGCGAAATCGCATTTCGCGATTTCAGAGTTCTTGATGCATTGTGTTCTTGACATATCATATCCCGATCCCCGAAACTCCGATGCCACCTGTCCTCTGCTGACGTCACTCATGGTCCGACCCATGTTAAACACTGCCACATGTCACTCTGATTCATTAATTGTATGTGCCTGAAGTGTTAGATCTCCCTGACACTTGTCATCACCTGGTTGTGCTACGTGTCCCTTAGCTGACGTGGACTGCTATCGTAGATCGACGGTCTAGGTCACATGTTGATCTGACGTTTCAGTTCCGTCGGGATTTTTCATATCGCGAAATCGGGGATTTCGTTGTGGAGTGAACTTTGCATTATGAAGTCTTGATCCCTGAATTGCCAATGAGGCCTCCTGGCTGCCATGTGTCCATACAGATGAACGGTCCAAATCCCTGCTTGATTAACGGTTGCGATCAAATCGCGAAATCGCATATCGCGATTTCGGGGTTTTCAATGATAAGTGTTCTTTGCACTTTGAACTCGCGATCCCCGATTCTCCGATGGAGCCTCCAGGATGCCACGCGTCCATACGAATAAACGGTCTAGATCTCTGCTTGATTAACGGTTGCGATCAAATCGCGAAATCGCATATCGTGATTTCGGGGTTTTCAACGTCAAGTGAGTTGGATATTTCAAACTCTCTATCACCGATTCTCTGATGGAGCCTCCAGGCTGCCACGCGTCCACACAAATAAACGGTCCAGATCCCTGCTTGGTTTTAATGGCTGCGATTAAATCGCAAAATCGCATATCGCGATTTCGGGGTTTTCGATGTCAAGTGTTCTTTGCACTTTGAACTCGCGATCCCCGATTCTCCGATGAATTTATCTCCCTTGCAACTTCTGTAGATCTGACGACTATTGTTCTTTCGGGAAATTTGAATAAGATCCTACGGTCACTGACTCTTCTCCTCCCGATAATTGCTGTGCTTCTATTCATTGCTATTTTCATCACTGCAACCACAACTGTACTTGCCATCAATGACAAGTATACGCTAGTTTGCTTTCTGTTAACTGAAATTGCCAACAATCTCCCCCTTTGGCATTGATGGCAACACTTGCATTCAAACTTGACTCTCCTGCATTCGACATTCAGACTCTCCTTTGTTACAAAAACATTTCAAACTCGTCTCCTTTACTCATTTCTCCCCCTTTGACATCAATGTCAAAGAATAAACTTTCTTCCACAGGTCTTGTTGCAAAACATACTCCCCCTGTCATCTATAATCATTCAGGGAATCCACCAAATATTCAATAAGCACTCCCCCTGACCTGATGAACCTTTTAAACACCATAAATTATCACCCCCAATTTTTGACGAAGATATCCAAAAGGGGTTGCTGCTTGTGGTTTAGTAAAGATATCAGCAATTTGTTCTGAAGAAGGTATATAGTTCAGTTGAACAACTCTGTTTGTAACTTGTTCTCTCAGAAAATGATACTTTATAGGAATATGCTTAGTCTTGGAATGAAGAACAGGATTCTTGGAGACACTTATGGCACTGGTGTTATCACAATGAATTGGGATAGGATCAGTGTAAGTTACCTTCAAATCTGTAAGAGTTTGTATCATCCATAAGATCTGTGTGCAGCAGGTAGCAGCAGCAATATATTCTGCCTCTGTAGTGGATAATGAAATGGATCCTTGCTTTTTACTAATCCATGCAACTAATGAGTCACCCAAAAAGAATGCTCCTCCACTGGTGCTTTTTCTCTCATCAACACAGTTTGCCCAGTCAGCATCTGAATAAGCAATTAGCTGGAAATTTTGATTTCTAGGGTACCACAGTCCATATGTCATTGTTCCCTTCAGATATTTAAATATTCTCTTGACAGCTGCCACATTGTTCCCTTCAGATATTTAAATATTCTCTTGACAGCTGCCAGGTGACTTTGTTTAGGAGCAGACTGAAATCGGCCTACCATTCCAACAGCTTGCATTATATCAGGACGGGATGCTGTGAGATCGGAAGAGC
>CBVK0100099121.1:2743-27762 GCA_900067695.1 Picea abies
ATAGTTCCCAGACCAAAAAGTAAGGATGTGGTATCATCAAAATGGCTCTTAAAAATAAAACATGTTGTTGATGGAAGTATTGAGAAATATAAAGCAAGATTTGTCGCTCGTGGATTTTTCCCAGAAGGAAGGTATCGACTATGATGAGACGTTCACTCATGTGGCCAGATACACTTTGATTAGAACCATTATAGCTCTTGCTGCCAAGATGAAATGGAAGTTGCACCAGATGGATGTGAAGACAACTTTCCTGAATGGTATTACCGAAGAGGAAGTGTATATAGAGCAACCCCAAGGATTTGAGGTTGAAGATAGGAAGTCTCATGTCTGTCGATTAAAGAAAGCCTTATACGGATTGAAGCAAGCTCCCGGAGCTTGGTATGGCCGTATAGACAGTTTCTTGACGAGCTTAGGCTTTACCAAGGGTAAAGCAGACTCAAATCTCCACTTCAAGATTATGGATAATGAACCAGTAATATTACTACTGTACGTGGATGACTTATTATTAACTGGAGAAGAAAATCTCATCGTTGAATGTAAACAGAGACTTGTTGCAGAATTTGAAATGAAAGACCTTGGCCTAATGCATTAATTCTTAGGTCTTGAGGTATGGAAAAGTCCAGAGAGAATCTTCCTTAACCAAGGGAAGTACATGGTCAAAATCTTAATGAGATTCGACATGCTAGAGTGCAAGTCCATGAATACTCCCATGGAAGAGAAGCTGAAGATGTTGGTCGATACTTCATCAGATTTGATAGATGCCACTCTATACAGATAGATAATTGGGTCGTTGATGTACCTGATGAACACCAGACCAAACATCTATTTTGCAGTGAACACCTTGAGTCAGTTTCTGGTAGAGCCCATACGTGTTCACCTAGTGGCTGCAAAACATGTGATGAGGTACCTTAAAGGTATAGTAGATTATGGTCTCAGCTATGATGGAGATCGTGACTTCACATTGAGTGGATATACTGATGCAGATTGGGCAGGAAGCGTTGCTGACAGAAAAAGCACTTCAGGATGTTGTTTCAGTTTGGGATCAGCTATGATCTCATGGCAGAGTAGGAAGCAATCTAGTATTTCTCTCAGCACAACAGAAGCAAAGTACATTGCCGCATGTATTGCTAGCTACGAAGCTATATGGCTTTGAAAGTTGTTGACAGGCCTATTTGACTTGGAGATGAGAGCAACTGCGATTCTATGTGACAATCAAAGCTGCATTAAAATGATAGAGAATCATGTGTTCCACAACAGGTCGAAGCACATAAAGATCCGCTACCATTTCATCCGTGACATGGTATAGAGAGGAGCCTTGAAGCTCCAGTACATTAGCACGAATGAACAGGTTGCTAACGTGTTGACTAAGCCTCTATCTCGTGTAAAGTTTGAACACTTTCGAGATAAGCTTGGTATAGTCCGAAAGGACCCTCCCTGAAAGGGGGAGCATATATATTTATTCCTTGCTTCTGACCTCGCTGTTAGACGTAAAGCAAGATGAGTCATTGCTTCTTACCTTGCTGTTAGACGTAAAGCAAGATGATTCATTGCTTTTGACCTCATTGTTAGAGGTAAAACAAGATGATTCATTTCTTCTGACCTCGCTATTAGACGTAAAACATGATGCTGTGTGATCCTTGCTTCTGACCTTGTTGTTAGACGTAAAGCAAGATGAGTCATTGTTTATGACCTCACTGTTAGACATAAAGCATGACGCTGTGTGATCCTTGCTTCTGACCTCACTGTTAGATGTAAAGAAAGATGATTCATTACTTCTGACCTTGCTGTTAGACGTAAAGCATGACGCCATTGATTCCTTGCTTCTGACCTAGTTGTTATACGTAAAGCAAGATGATGCCTCGCTTCTGACCTCATTGTTAGACGTAAAGAAAGATGTTGATGTGTTCCTTGCTTCTGACCTCGTTGTTAGAAGTAAAGCAAGTTGAGTCATGCTTTTGACCTCGCTGTTAGATGTAAAGCATGACGTTGTGATTCCTCGCTTCTGACCTAGTTGTTAGACGTAAAGCGAGATGATGATATTTCTTGCTTCTGACCTAGTTGTTAGACGTAAAGAAAGATGTGACTGACACTGAGCTACCAACTTAACAACTATGACATTGAGCCAGTGTAGTACTTCCAGCCTAGTGCTGCGATGAGGTATCATTTCTTTACTGATACATATTTGATGCAGATGATGATAGCATTCTTTCGAGAATGATGATGTTGCCAATGAAGAAAATTTTCAATGACTCGTAAATATGCTAGCCAATGTTTCAAGATGATATTGACGATACTATCCTCCTGATGCCACTGATGATGCAGACCTCTCTCACCTGATGCTGATGAAGAATACCCTTCTTATTAAGGGGGAGTGTTGAAATAATGTAACTGCGAAGAGCATTCTTATTATTTCATGTCGGTAATTGTATAAGGACCAAATCCCCTTTTGCGGCTTGGTCATCGAACAATTATAAAGGGCAGAATAAGAATTCGGCCCCAACAGTTATTATTGAAGACCCATAATTAATTATAAGGACCAAATCCCCTTTGCGGATTGGTCATCGGACAATTATAATGTAAAGAATAAGAAGTCGGCCCCAGCAGTTATAATGAAAGGGCCAGATTTAATTAAAGGTGGATTTACCCACCCAGTGAGAGAGGTCGGCCCTTCCAGAATGGTGACTCTTCACACGTGCCAGATTAGTATAAATAAGAGGCTAGCGCCTCACTTCTATTACACACTTCACTTGCTCATGTTCTTATGAGGCAAGTTGATATTTCAAAGTGGTGAAAGAAGAAGAAGGGTGACGCATCTCTTGGAGTAGGATTTCTTGTATTGGTTGAGTTATCTCTTGAACTTTTGCTGGGTTTTCTTCCCCTAGAGGGTTTCCCAGGATAAATGTTGTGTACATTGTGGATGTGTCTTTCTTAGTGATCTTGTGGTTATTATGCTCTTATCTCTATGAAATGCAAAGAACTATAATATCAGCATAAAACATTAACAATAATTGTCCTTAGAAAGGTGTGTCATGACCTAGGCCACATAGTATTATTGGAGTTCTAAGTTGAATAGTGTTATCCCCCACTTTTAGGGATAACTAGGAGATCATGTCTCGAGGCCCACAGGTCCTAGACATGGAGTACCGAGAGCAGGATTGACTTTAGCATGGCCCTGGAGGGCCCACCTTTTCTTTCTTCCAACACCTTTATCTTGTCAGCAGCAGCAGCATCCATCACCATTGGCTTGGTCTTGTGTCAGAGATGGTTCTTGCTCCATGAGGTAATTAGTCCGGGTATCATGGTATGTGTCACTTTGATCATCAAATTCCTTGAATATGTGCATTTGATTCCTTCTGTTTCTAACAAATGCTTGGATCTTACACTTGCCCACTTGACCATGTCTGGGGGGATTGACAAGATGCCCTAGTAAGCCTGTGTTCTTAGGTTTTGATTTGCCACTGGGGGGGGATTTCTGAAAAGCCATCGTCCGCTCCCTTCACAGCACCACTTTTTCATCTTGCTTCCTGCTCACCTATCCCATTCCACTTGTCCGTGCAATGGGTTGACCTATTTACAGGATTGCACCTTACCTTGTGGGAAGAAGGGGCTAAAGGCCCAGAAGGTAAAAGCAAGCTGGAAAAAGATAAAACCATAAGAATAAAACCTCAAGATGCTTCGCCCAGGGATCCTCGAGAAAGCAATAAATAGCTTCTCAGCAAGAAACAAGAGGGACCCGTAAAAAACAAGACCTAGTCAGAGGATAGGGGGTCTCATCACGAGCCAGCCTATTAGCTCCATGGGTACCTAGCAGTATGACATTACCACCAGCTGGTTACCACGCCAAGGTAGTGAGTCTTCGTTGCATGGCAAAGGGAAAGGGGGTCTCATCACGAGCCAGCCTTCTCATTTCTATGAAAGTACTTGTGGGTAACGCTGTCACCATTGGTCACCACGCCAGGGCAGTCTCCCCTGATTAGCCTCTTGAAGAAAAAAGCAATATAAAAATGAAAGAATAAAGGCATGGGCTTGGAAAGATTTGCATCCAGGACAGGTACAGCTCGCCTTCTACAAAGGCACCCACAGGTAAAACTGTTGAAATAATGTAACTGCAAAGAGTATTCTTATTATTATTGATATATTATTCATAGGATCAATCCCCATTGTGAATTGATCATGTCGGTTATTGTAATAGGACCAAAACTCCTTTTGCGGATTGGTCAAAAGACAATTGTAATAGGCAGAATAAAAAGTCGGCCCCAGCAGATATTAAAGAGGCCCAAAAATATAATAAAGGTGGATTTACCCACCCAGTTTGAGAAGTCGACCTTGCCAATGAAGAGACACTTCACACGTGCCAGACTTGTATAAATAAAGAGGCCAATGCCTCACTTAAACACACAACTCACTTGCTCATTTTGAGAGACAAGTTCAAATTTGTTGCTGGAGAAGAAGGAGAGAGAGAGTGACGCATATCTGGGAGAGGACTTTCTGTATTAGTTTAAGAGATCTCTTGGCATTGTATTGGTTATCTATATTAAGGAAGTTTTGTTGGGTTTTCTTCCCCTAGAGAGTTTCCGAAGATAAATGTTGTGTCTCTTGTGATTGTGTATTTATTAGTGATCTTGGATTGTGCTATTGTTATCTAATGAAATGCAAACAACTATAATAATGGCTTAAACATCAACATGGTATCAGAGCCAAGTTGAAGGGAGCATCTTTCACAAGTGAAAACCGTCACTGTTGTCGTACATGAAAATTAGGGCTTTTTGATGGTGAAGCTTTTCAGCCCCAAAACCATCTAGAAAAGTGTGCCCTCCCCTAAGGATCAGTTTGGCACTCTCAGCGCACCTTTTCAGTGGCTGGATCTCCTAGAAAGTGAAACCCTAGTTTCACAAAGTACCAAAAGTACTAGAAAACCAGTGTACCAGAAGTACCAAAAGTACCAAAGTACCAGAGGTACCAGAAGCACCAGTCCAGAAATCTGCAGATCAAATTTGGAGGAGCAAAACTTGGATTTTCTCATATCCAAACACACTAGCCTACTCGCCTCAACCAAGCGCACCTCCTGGTAGGTTCAGATTTTTATTTTGAGCACTTTCATTTTTCGGTCATTTTCCTAGCTCCAAGTAAAGATGTCTGCAAGCGTTAAGCTTGTTGACAAGTTAGAAGGAGTGGAAAACTTCCGTGCCTGGAAGTATAGGATTGGCCTCATTCTTGAAGAGAATGACCTAGCAAGATTCGTCAAAGAAGAAGTCTCGGAACTCATCGATGCTGCAGAAAAGGCAAAGCATCAAAAGGACACAATCAGGGCCAAAAGAATCATTGCAGATTCAATCAAAGACCACCTGATTCCTTATGTGTCATCTGAGAAGACCTCGAAAGAAATGTTTGATGCCTTGACCAAACTATATGAAGGAAAGAACATAAATTGGAAGATGAATCTTAGAACTCAACTAAAGAAAACAAGATTGCAGAAAGAAGAAATGATTCAGAAATACTTCTCCAGAATCTCAGAATTCAAAAAACAGCTAGAAGCTATTGGAAATACCATAGACGAAGACGAACTCATAATGACGGCCCTGAATGGTCTCACAAGACCTTGGGATGCTTTCATCCAAACGATATGTGCTAGAACGGAGAAACTAAAGTTTGATAGTCTATGGGAAGAATGCATCCAAGAAGAAACAAGAGTAGTGAATCGTGAAACGTTACTAGCAAGGGATGATGATCAAGCCCTAGCTACTCACACCAAAGGAGGAAGGAAGAAACCCTACTTCCAAAAGGAGACTCATAAAGAGCCTCAACAGTCAAACAAATTCAATCATAAAGAATCTCATCCAAAGAGATTTCAGAAGAAAGGACAACGAAAGGAAGGAGACTACTCATCTGTACAATGATATCATTGTGACAAGATGGGACACATTGCAAAGTTTTGTCCAGCCAGACGAGAAGAATACAAGAGAAAACATAAGAGGCTCCATGCCCATGTAGTCGAAGATGAAGAGCCACCCACAAAGATGATAAGAGAGCAGATCAAAGACCATGTCTTGATCTCGGCCCTCTCAGGATCTGTAACACCTGGAGAGGACACTTGGCTCATTGATAGTGGTGCATCCAAGCACATGACGGGACAAAGAAACATTCTCTCTTGTATCTCAGAAAAGAAGTTTTCTCAGAAAGTGACACTTGGAGATGATTACCAATATCCCATCAAGGGAGTGGGAGAATCAAATCATAAGCTGAATTCAGGGAATTCACTAAAAATGAAGGACGTACTATATGTACCAGGCTTGAAGAAGAACCTACTCTCCATTTCAGCTTTCGAAAAGAAAGGCGTCAAAGTTGCCTTTATAAATGGAGAAGTTCTTATGTGGGCTAAAGAAGAAACCTTAAATGAAGCAATCATCTTTGGAACTGAAGAAAATGGCTTGTATAAACTAAAGGGTCACTTAGAGGCTACCATGACCCACACCATTGAAAACTCATGTGAACATTGGCATAGAAGGTTAACCCACATCAACTACAAGGCACTACCATACATATGCAAAGCAGTCACACGTTTACCAGAACTCAAAGGTGACCATAAAGGCATATGCAATGGATGTGCACAAGGGAAGAACATCAAGAACCCGTTTCTGAAGAGGTACAGCAAGACAGAAGGAGTCCTAGAACTCATCCATTCAGATGTATGTGGCCCAATGCCATCATCCTGCATTAGAGGGTATGTATATTATGTATCATTCATTGATGATTAGTCTCATAAAACCTGGATATATTTCTTGAACACTAAAGATGAAGTGTTCAGCAAGTTCAAGGAATTCAAAGTCTTGATAGAGAACCTCTCTGAAAGGAAGATTAAGATACTCAGGTCAGATAATGGAGGAGAATATACCTCAAAAGAGTTTGTGAATTTCTGCAAAGATGTTGGGATCAAGAGGGAGCTCACTACTCCCTATAATCCTCAACAAAACAGTGTAGCTGAACGGAAGAACAAAACCATACTGGAAGCTGTGAAGACTATGATCCATCCTCAAGATCTTCCTATGTGCTTATGGGCAGAAGCAGCAATGGCAGTTGTATATGTGCAAAACTGATTGTCCCATAGTGCACTTGGGCTCAAGACACCGGAAGAGATGTTCACCGGAAAGAAGCCAGAGGTAAGCCATCTCAAAATATTTGGATGTCCAGTGTTTATTCATATACCGAAAGAAAAGAGAAACAAGTTGTACCCTTCAGGAAAGAAGGGAATATTTGTGGGATACTGTGAAGTCTCCAAGGCCTTCAGAATCTATATACCACGTCAACATCACATAGAGATCAGCAGGGATGTGACCTTTGATGAAGATGGAGCGCTCAAGAAATCTAAACTATGCCAGCTTGAAGAGGTATATGAAGAGGAACCCGTAATCCCCAATACTGCAATGAGGGAGTTTCCCAGAACTGCAGAACCAGTGAGGGAAGTCGTAACTTCCCTTGATGAGGAACTTCTAGAAGACCATGATATAGTAGAAGTGCAAGAACCTCCTCAGATGATGATCCTCCATAAAAGAAAGCCATCTTGGGCTAGAGAGCTTATTCAAGATGGAGAGAAGTACGGTGTTCCCCAAGGAACTACGAGACAGGTGAAATGACCAAAGCCATTCTCCAGTTATACAGCTTTGATGTGTGATCCCCTAGAAGAGGAGCCTACCTGCTTTGAAGAAGCCATTCAGAGGAAAGAATGGGCAGATGCCATGACAAAGGAATACCAACCCATAATGAAGAACGAAGTATGGGAAATAGTTCCCAGACCGAAGAATAAAGATGTGGTATCCTCCAGATGGCTCTTCAAAATAAAACATGTTGTTGATGGAAGTATTGAGAAGTATAAAGCAAGATTTGTTGCTCGTGGCTTTTCCCAGAAGGAAGGCATTGATTATGAAGAGACATTCGCTCATGTGGCCAGATACACTTCGATCAGAACCATCATAGCTCTTGCAACTAAGATGAAGTGGAAGTTGCACCAGATGGACGTGAAGACAGCTTTCCTAAACGGTGTTGTCGAAGAGAAAGTGTATATAGAGCAACCTCAAGGATTTGAGGTTGAAGACAGGAAGTCTCATGTCTACAGATTGAAGAAAGCCTTATACGGATTGAAGCAAGCTCCTAGAGCTTGGTATGGCCGTATAGACAATTTCTTGACGAGCTTAGGCTTTACCAAGAGTAAAGCAGACTCTAATCTCTACTTCAAAATCATGAACAATGAGCCAGTGATCTTACTGCTATATTTGGATGACTTATTCATAACTGGAAAAGAAAAGCTCATCACTAAATGTAAAAATAGACTTGCCTCGGAATTTGAAATGAAAGACCTTGGCCTAATGCATTATTTATTAGGTCTTGAGGTATGGCAGAGTCCTGAGAGGATCTTCCTTAACCAAGGGAAGTACACGGTCGAAATCTTGAAGAGATTCGACATGTTGGAATGCAAGCCCATGAATACACCCATGGAAGCGAAGTTGAAGCTGTTGGTCGATACTTCGTCAGAATTGATTGATGCCACACTGTACAGACAGATTATTGGATCGTTGATGTACCTGACGAACACCAGACCAGACATTTGTTTTGCCGTGAACACCTTGAGTCGGTCTCTAGTAGAACCCAGACGTGTTCACCTAGTGGCTACAAAACATGTGATGAGGTACCTTAAGGGTACAATAGATTATGGTCTCAGCTATGATGGAGATCATGATTTCACATTAAATGGATATACTGATGCAGATTGGGCAGGGAGTGTTTCTGAGAGGAAAAGCACTTCAGGATGTTGTTTCAGTTTCGGATCAGCTATGATCTCGTGGCAGAGTAAGAAGCAATCTAGTATTGCTCTCAGCACAGCAGAAGCAGAATACATTGTTGCATGTTCTGCCAGCTGTGAAGCTATATGGCTTCAAAAGTTGTTGACCGACCTATTTGACTTAGAGATGAGAGAAACCTTGATTCTATGTGACAACCAGAGCTGCATAAAAATGACAGAGTATCATGTATTCCACGACAGGTCGAAGCACATAGAGATCTGTTATCATTACATCCGTGACATGGTACAGAGAGGAGCCTTAAAGCTCCAGTACATTAGCACGGATGAACAAGTTGCTGGCATGTTGACCAAGCCCCTATCTCGTGTGAAGTTTGAGTACTTCTGAGATAAGCTTGGCATAGTCCGAAAGGACCTTCCTCAAAAGGGGGAGTAGTTGTCATGATGAGATAGTCCCTGCTTCCAACCTTGTGGTTGTGACATAAAGAAGGACGTGTACCTTGCTTCTGACCGAGTTGTCAAACGTAAAGCAAGATGAGATGTGTTCCTTTCTTCTGACCGAGTTGTCAGACGTAAAGCAATATGAGATGCGTTCCTTGCTTCTGACCGAGTTGTCAGACATAAATCAAGATGAGAAGTGTTCCTTGCTTCTGACCGAGTTGTCAGACGTAAAGCAAGATGAGATGTGTTCCTTGCTTCTGACCAAGTTGTCAGACGTAAAGAAAGATGAGATGTTCCTTGCTTCTGACCTAGTTGTCAGACGTAAAGAAAGATGAGATGTTCCTTGCTTCTGACCTAGTTGTCAGACTTAAAGCAAGATGAGATGTTCCTTACTTCCGACCTGATGGTTGTGATGTAAAGAAAGATGATGTGTGACTAGTACTATGCTTTCGGCTATATAGCTGCAACATAAAGAAAGTCTAGTTCCCTGCTTCCAACCTAATGGTTGTGACATAAAGCAAGATCTGTACCTTGCTTCCAACTTGATGGTTGTGACATAAAGCAAGATGTGTACCTTTCTTCCAACCTGATGGTTGTGATGTAAAGCAAGATGATATGATGAGACTAGCACTGAGCTTCCGGTTGGATAGCTGTGACATAAAGCCAGTCTAGTATCCTCCTTCCGACCGGATGGTTGTGACATAAAGAAGGACGAGTATATTGCTTCTAGCTTGAGTGTTGTGATGTAAAGCAAGACGATGAGATGAGACTAGTACTGTGCTTCCAGCTTGATAGTTGTGACGTAAAGCCAGTCTAGTATCTTGCTTCCATCTTGAGTGTTGTGATGTAAAGCAAGACATTGAGATGAGACAAGTACCAAGCTTCCAACTTGATAGCTGTGACATAAAACCAGTCTTGTATTATGATAAGCCAGCCTTGTGCTGTGATGATGATGATGTATCAGTTTTTATACTAATACATATTGATGCAGACGATGATGGCATTCCTTTGAGAATGACGACGCTGTTGATGAAGAAAACTTCTGATGATTTATAGATACGCTAGTCACTGTTCCAAGATGATATTGATGATGTTGTTCTCTCACCCACTTGATGATGTTGATGATGTTGTGCTCTCTCTCTTGCATGATGTCGCTGAAGAATACCCTTCTTGTTAAGGGGGAGTGTTGAATTAATGTAACTGCAAAGAGTATTCTTATTATTATTGATATATTATTCATAGGATCAATCCCCATTGAGGATTGATCATGTCGGTTATTGTAATAGGACCAAATCCCCTTTTGTGGATTGGTCAAAAGAAAATTGTAATAGGCAGAATAAGAAGTCGGCCCCAACAAATATTAAAGAAGCCCAGAAATATAATAAAGGTGGGTTTACCCACCCAATTTAAGAAGTCGGCCCTGCCAGTGAAGAGACACTTCACACGTGCCAGACTTGTATAAATAAAGGAGGCTAGCGCCTCACTTAGACACAACTCACTTGCTCATTTTGAGAGACAAGTTCAGATCTTCTACTGAAGAAGAAGGAGAGAGAGAGTGGCGCATATCTAGGAAAGGACTTTCTCTATTAGCATAAGAGATCTCTTGGCATTGTATTGGTTATCTATATTAAGGAAGTTTTGTTGGGTTTTCTTCCCCTAGAGGGTTTCCCAGGATAAATGTTGTCTCTCTTGTGATTGTGTATTTCTCAGTGATCTTGGATTATCCTATTGTTATCTAATGAAATGAAAACATCTATAATAATGTATTAAACATTAACACCAAACCCTTTAACGATTATTCAGGTTCCAAAGACTCTTCAGATTCGAATAAGAAGAAGAAGAGAAAGCAGTGCACTTACTACAATAAACCAAATCATGAATAATCCACATGCATGGAGAAAAAGATCGATCTTATGGTACAAACACTTCAGCAGAACAACCTTGGAAACTTCATTCCAGAGGGAGTCAAGAAGAAGAAGGAAGAAGATCATGCTCCTACGAAAGGTAATCATCATGCTTTGGTTGCAATCAATTCCTCATCTAATTCATGGATTATAGATTATGGTGCATCCCATCATATGGCGACGAAAGAGGAAGTTTTCTCTTCTTTGAGTCCATTCTCAAGACCCCCTATTCTCATGGAGGATGATACTCCAGTAGCAGTAGCAGGAGAAGGGAGAGTGGAAATCTATAATGCCAGTTTTGAGAATGTTCTACATGTTCCAAAGCTTTATATGAATTTGATCTTAGTTTATCAGATCACTCAAAAAGGTAAAAAGATTGAATTTACATCAGATTCTGTTTTAGTAATTGACATGCATGACAATTCCATTATTTCAATTGGTGAGGTGGATCACAAGTCAAGGTTGTATAAATTCACTAAGTTTTTTGATGATGACTCCTCTATTCTACTTACACAGAGGAGAGTAAGTTTCATGCACTTCCAGTGCAACATGCATATACTCTTGTGCTTCCATTAGTTTAAAACATCAGAGATGATTCCATACACTCAGATTTTGTACACAGAAATAAGAAGGTAGTACAGCCAGTTAAGAAGCCAGCGTTGAAGCTTCAAGATATGCCCAAGAAGGCACAGTTCACACTTTAGGTAGAAGGTATCCTTGCAGGGAATCCATTGGATTCGAGGAGGACTCGATCTCAACATGAGGAGTCTTGTGATGTACTTTTAGCTTCAGAACCCGCGATGCCCATGCATTGCTATATGGTTCAATCTATTGATCTGCATACCTACAATGAGGATGTGGGAAATCCATTATGGAAAGCAACCATGCAAAAGGAGTATGACTCACTCCTAAAGAATCAAACTTCGCATATGGTTTCACTTCCACTAGAAAGGAATATTTTCAGGTGCATATGGGTCCACAGGATCAAGAGGTACAAGGCTAGACAGGCTGCCAAAAGACTTCATTAGATCCATAAATATTTCTACATCTTCACGAAGACTTTTAGTGAGCATAAGTTTCATACTTTGTGGGATCATCTTGTAGTGAAGAACACAGTTGCCTAGCAGCTGCCATTTTCTTCTTTTGATACATTATCTTTTGAGGGGGGGTTTTGTTCCCACGTGGTTTTCCCTCTTTCCTCACTTTTATTCAGTGTTCATTAGTTGCATTGTAAATGAGTACCTAATATGGCCTAGTAGTCGAGAATCATTTTTTACTCCATAGTGATGTTCGGGGGGGGGGGCATTGGAGAAATTTCTATTTTCGACACACTAACTCAGTGGGAGTTAACTGACTAGTTCTATTTCAGACTTTCTAATCTTAGACCATCACTATTATGCATGCATTCCTAATTATAGGATGTCATTGCCTATATGAGTGAAGATGACTCACTCATTGATTAGATCATAATATACATTGATTCTCATTCTTCATATTGTATCTCCCTTTTCTTGATAAGATTTGTTTGTGTGTGCTTTCGCTAGGTCTCCTGTGCAAGTTTCCATGAAACACTGACAATCCCATCAATATATAAAATGTATATCCATGTCCTTTACAATATAGTTGATTATGATATAGTATTGTATAAAAATAATACAATATTATATCATTTATCATTGAATGAACTATATATTTCATCTTGTCTAACCTCAATGGTTATGTCACATTGAGTTTGGTACACTTTAATTGACCACAGTTGTTTATGGTTGACAATAGTTGACTATGCTTGATCATGCTATAGTGAGATTGATTGTGGTTGACCATGATCACCATGGTCCAACATGGTTTACTATGTATAACTATGTTCGACCATGTCTCACTATAATCCACAATGGTTGAAGAGTATGCTTTTCTATATTCCTCAATGGTTATGTTACATTGCAATGCTCATCAAGGTTTATGTCGTATTGAGTTTGGTTGACTTTTCTTGGTCATGGTTGACTATAGTTAATCATCCTTGATCATTTTTTATTGCGGTTGACTATGGATGACCATGTTGATTATGGTTAAACATGGTTGAATGTGGTTGAGTATGGTTCGCCATGGGTAATTATGGTTGATAATGATTGGTTATTGTTAACTATAGTAGACCATGTAGATATGGTTGACTATGGTTGACCATGTTTCAATATTCAATCACATTACGGAATGAAGAGGTTGAATTCAATATTATGTCACATGTGACATTATGGTTGACTTTAATACTATGCCAAACTGTGATAGTAAGAGGTTTATAATATGGTTATATCTATTACGATGTTCTTCTTGGTTAACTAGTGTCAGTTTTCTATGTTCATTAAGGATTATGTCATGTTGTGATGTTCCTAAAGGCTTATGTTTGATTGGAACACTCTTAAATTCTTATGCCATATTGTGAAATTCATCTTGGTTGACTTATGTTTAATTGTTCCTTTCCTTAATGGTTATATTGTATTAAAATATTCATTAAGTGAGATGTCACATTTTTGACATTAAGAGGTTTATCAATTCAGATTATGAGACAAGGAGTTTTATAACATGGTTATATATATTTTGATGTTCAATTCGGTTGACTAATATCAACATGTTATATTCCTCAATGGTTAGATTGCATTACAACATTAAGAAAAGATTATGTTTCATTATAATGTTCTTTAAGGATTATATTGGTTGTGGCATTCCTTAATGGCTATGTCACCTTGTGACATTCATCTTGGTTGACTTCTACCAAATTACTATTTTTCCCAATGGTTATTTTTCATTATAACAATCATCAAAGGTTATGTCGCATTGAGTTTGGTTCACTTTAGTTGGCCATGGTTGACTATGGTTCAGAATGGTTGGTTATGGTTGATCATGTTTGGATTTTTTTAACCATGAAATCCATGGTTAACCATGTTGACTATGGTTCTACATGGTTGAATTTAGTTACATATGGTTATACATGGTTAATTGTGAATGATAATGGTTGATTATCGTTAACTATAATAGACATGTAGGCATGGTTTGACTTTGACTGAGCAAGTTCAATCATGTTTGACTATCGTTGGTTATGGATAACCATGTTTCAATATTCAATCACTTTATGACATGAATATGTTGACTTCAATATTATGTCATATTTTGACACTAAGAGGTTGATAATATATATGTATATATATATATATATATACATCATGAGTGGTCCTAATGGTTAAGAACATGTGTTTCCTCCTAAGAGTTCGCAAGTTGAAATCCATAGAGGGCTAGGGTATGTATACCTCTGTAGACTTTACTAGTCAAATTGTTGGGCAGAGAGGGTCTCATACACCAATTTGGTTTCTGGCTTGGTTGTGACGTTAAAAATATATTATTATATTATTATTATATATCGCAATGTTCATTTTAGTTTACTTATGTCCACTTTCTACATTCCTCAATGGTTATATTCCATTACAAAATTCTTTTAAGGGTCATGTCAAATTATGACATTCCTCAACAATTTTGTCATATTTTCATGTTCCTTAATTGTTATGTCACATCACAATATTCATATTCTCTAGCTTCATGTTGAATTGTTATGCTCATCAATGGTTTTTTTGCATTACTAGATTTATCAAGGATTATACAACATTGAGTTTGGTTGAGTTTAGTTGGCCATGGTTGAATATTGTTTACCATGGTTTAATATGGTTGACAATGGTTCACCATGGTCGATTATGTTTGACTAAGGTTGATTATGGTTAACAATGATCACCATGGTTTATTATTTGTGATCATTTTATTGTGGTTGAACATGCTTGATTGTTGTTAACTATAGTAGACTAACCATGGTTGACTATGGTTGAACAAGGATGACTATGGTCAAATATGGTTGACCATGTTTGACTACATAAATATAATAAAACATAAATAAATGTTTTTATTTAAATTAATTATAATGCGAAATTTAAAATATAATATAGTTGTTAAAAAATTAATATTGAATTTGACTACTTTACTTTCTTAAAAAAAAAAATTCAACACTTTTAAATATATAAAATGTCAAATGTTAGAATTTTACATCCATCAACTTATTCAATTTGATTAACTATTAATAAAAAATTGATAAGACAAATTTCAGAAAGAACCAACCATATTATTAAATTTATTTTTTTCAATAATTTTAAATAAATAAAATGTCAAATGTTAGAATTTTAAATCCATCAACTTATTCAATTTGATTAACTATTATAACAAAATTGATAGACAAATTCCAGAAAGAACCAACCATATTATTTAACTTGTAATGACCATAATTGTTGCATTCATACAACAAAAAATCATCATATATCTAATGCCTTAACTATACAAATATTTTTTCACTCCGAGTATGTTTCTTCCATTAAATTGACAATGATATGAGAAAGAAAACAACAAAATCAATCAAAATGAGAAGCTATATGGAATGCATATAAACACTCAACTTGGTAAATTTTATTAAGTTAAAAATAATATAAATGTGGTGAGATCATGTATAAATTTGTATATACACGCACATACACATACACACACATGAAGGTATATACATGTATGTTCCTACTACTAATAAGTAGGCATTTTTTTTAAAGCTAAGAGAATAAACATGACAAGGTTTATAAAAGAGATCAAACAAGAACAAAAAAAATTCAAGATGTAAGATTTCAAACCTCAAACTTGACAATTTCCCATTGAGGTTCATTCCACTCCATTGTAAATCTTTATTTTTAGAAAATTTGGGTGTTTTACTTGAATGCCCACAAATTAGGGTATCATTGAACACCTTATTTGGATTACATTCACATATTAAATACAAAATATATAATAATGTCAATGCACCTATCATCCATAGACCTTAGATGAAAGAGAATCTCCATAGACGATCAATTTCTCTACATCATGAATGCAAGAGGAATTTCTTTTCTAAATGAATAGGAAACTTGCACAAAAATTCTACTTCCCAAGAATGGAAACACTATAACATGAACCATTATATGGATGTAGTTTCTTAGGTTTGAAGCTATAAATATAGTAACAAAAACATAAAACTATGAATCATCTAAGTGTTACTTGAACTCAATTGATAAAGAGATAAAACACTACCGTGATTTCTCTTCCACTTTGTCATTGACATCTTCTTAAAGTCATCCATGTGAGATCCATTACCTTATGGATATTATTCTCGGTGGATCTTGTTCACCATTGTTCGATAATCCCCTCTATATAATGTAATGGGTAATACTATTTTTCTTTTTTTGGAGGTGGAACATTTATTCTATTAATCGAATCGTCATCTGCATTCATTTGAGAATAGTCCAATTCAATCCTATTACTCTCAATCCTATTACTCCCTATCATAGGTCTATCCTTATCAGAGATGTATCCTCCTCATGGTTGGCATCTCTACCAATCCTCCATCCCTACCATTTCTATTGTTTGATGCAATGCAATGCATAGAAGATGAAATGAATACTTTTTTATCTCCACTACAATGAATGGGTCATTCACCTCTAAACTTAGATTGATTTACTACATGTTGTTATATGTGGTCATATTCATCATGCATAAAATAAAGTTCATCCAATACATTTGGTTTCATGTGGTTATATTCATTTTAAAGTTCGAAGATGGAGTGCCACCATGATTTCTATAATTTTGTATTAAATCGTAATCCATTATTTTATAGATTTTTCATTCTTTTTTCTTTACAACTACCATTCAATGCATCATGGCTAGACATCTATGAAACATCTCCATTACAATATCTAATCTATAAAAGGAAGTTGTTCTTATAATATAAGAGCTATTTATGCCTATCGACATAATTATGTATGATCTCATCTTTAAATTTTCTCCACCAAATTTTCCCCAACAAAACATCTCCTTCAAATTTGTTGGTGGAATTGGAATTCCAAAGGTGAAACACTTTGATATCAGTGGATACCTTGGATAGATACTTACTAATTGATGTATCCCCCCTATTCCCTCGTAGGGCTGCGCGACCTCCTAGTAAATGGATCTCTGATTTTTGAGTAGAAAGAATCTCTAGAACCTTAAGGGTCCTCTTCTAGATCTAAACGCATGCCCCCTCGGCTTCTTGGTGCTGGTCTGATAGCCTCCCATGACCTTCCCTTCCGCTCTACTGTGAAAAATCAAAGTGTCGGGTGATAGCTCCTTTTGTTTGATAAGCCATATTGATGTGACCTTTGCGATGACCACACGATTGTGGGCGCGGCTACAAGCAGTTTGGAGTCAAACTGCTTTTGGGCCCACAATGCTCCTCCAAGCTCCACGTGTCCTTTTGAAGAAACCATGGTTTGGATTGCGACATGCCCTCGATATTTTAAACTCCATGCTGCACCTGTCCCTGCAATGCTACGGGATTGTCAATCTCATGATATTGACGATACTATCTGAACCAATGGCTCATATCTATGCTTTTCCTATCTACGGACCAAGTTTTCTCCCTCTAAATCAATGGTTGAGATCTCTTCGCAATTTTGGATTTCAGGAATTTGAAATCTCAAACCTATCTTCCTTTCGTATGTCAATCCTCCGGAGTTGGCGATCTATGGACACATGTCCTCCCAATCAATGACCCTGCCTTCACTTCGAGTGTTTGACCATCCAACTTGGACCAACGGTCCTACAACATTCTTTTTGATCGATGGTCGAGATCTCCTCTGGGTTTTCAGACTTCTAAGATCTCAAATCTCAAACTTCGTCTTTCCCAAATGCATTTATCTGAAGGCTGTGATCCCCTGACGTGCGTCCTCTTGATCTAACGATCAAGGATTACTTTGGGACTTTTCCCAGAGTGCATGGATCTATGCTACATCCCTCTTAGATCCGATGGCTATGAATCACTTCGAGACTTTACCTAGAGTTCGCGGATTCGCATCACGTCTCCCTTAGATATCATGGTCTATATTTTACTTTGGGCCTTCAGTTCTTTGCACTTCGGCGATCTCAGTTCTCAAACTGGAAACCCACTTCGAATTTTCCCAGAGCTCATGATATGTTGACAAGTGTCCCTTCACAGATCGACGACTCACGACTCTTTGGGTATTTGAGCTTTGGATATCTCAACCTTTCACCTTTTTCCTTCCTTTGGATCTCACAAACCGTTGACATGTACCCTTCTGGATCTAACGGTCTAGATATGCTTCGACTCTCCAGTTATTTGCGCTTCAGGAGTATCAAGTTTCAAACTCGCCTCCTTATGAACTCGCGATATTTAACGGCTTAGATTCACTTGATTAATCCGATGCTTGAGGTTCACCTCGGATGATCTGACGTCTCAGGTCTTTTTCGGATGATTGAACGACTGAGATTCCACTTCGGATTTCCAGAGCTTCGGACTTCGGAAATCTCAAGTTTCAACCCACTCCTTCTCTTGAGCTCACAAAAAATAATGTCTATGATTCATCCTGGCGATCCAACGCTTGATCTTCACTTTGAGTGATCTGATGGCTCGAATCTATTTCGTTGATTGGATGGTCGAGATTCTACTTCAGTTTTTCGGCTCTTCCAGCTTCAAAAACCTCAATTCTCAACCCTGGCAAATCCTATCTCCCCTCTATGTGTGAAAAAATAAGGTTCGTGCCCCTTACCCTGATCAGAGGGCTGTTGATCTCCTTCATTGTGATCCAATGATCACGGTCGCTCCTCCTCCTAAGCTTTTGGTGTCTCCCCACTTGGAAGATTTATCAGCCTTCAAAGGTTTTGAACCTTTGTTCCTCCTACGAGTCTGACTCTAGGATCTCGTTGACACTTGTGAAAGTGATATATCTTCTGAGCTTGACCCTTAAGGATTTGACTTCCCACGCACACCTTACGTTTTCGGGATTTCGATAACTCAGTTCGAAATATTTCTTGCAAATAAATTATTCTCTCCCACTTGGTGTTCCTCTATTCTGATTCTTCGAGCTTGTTCGCTTCTTGACATTGTGCACACCTTGCACTTTGTATGAATTTCCCTTGTTCTCTTTGAACTTATTTGAGTCACTCTGAAACTCAATCGACGCACTCCTTGCGTTCGAGATGCACACCTTGCATACGAGTGTTAGGAGAAAAACAATTGAAACTCATCCAGTTTCGTCACGAACTCATACATTCAATCTCTCGAACAATCATACATGAACGAAATGAACTAAACCATACACACAAAATATAACATTCATTCAATCACACATGAAATGAACACAGTCCAAGGTTTTGGGACAATTCTATCTGTTCTATTCATTCATGAAAACAAAATTACATAGTATTTCTTCTATTCTACTTTGTTCTACTGATCTCTCTATTATGTTTATCTATTACAATACAACAATGAAAAACTATCTAAGGACTAGCTCCACGAGCTCCCTTGTCATGTCTACAACCTATCTTATCAAACTCTTAGCGGTTACCTACTTTGTCCTATTACAATAACTACCAGTTATTGCCAGATAGAGTCAACACTCCATATCTGCAATCCCTTACAGTCCTTTACGACTTTACAAACAAGTTACACCTTTAAAATGTTGTTTACAAAATATCTCAACAATTGATTTATCTCTGAAATAAATGTTTGATTTGAAACTCTATCATGCTGAGAGGTCATTCGTTTTCCTCCACACATGCGTTGTTGACTTTGAAGGCGATTGTCCTGCATCATACTCCTCTGGTTAAAAATTTCCATGGACTCATGTCCATGAGCTCCTGCACTATTTTTCCATGCTTCAAAATATTAGGTTCTGTGACCCAACTTGCATCTTCCATTGGATGGTCTTTCCACTTCACTAAGTATTTAGGATATGTCCTCCTCTTGGTTTTCTTTTCATCCCTTTGTTCAATGATTTTCTCCATCTGAGGTTTTTCTGTTGTGGGCAATTGATCTTCCCACTAAACTTATTTATGATCATCTAATTCTCCTGCTTCATCTCTCGTGTAAGGATACAGGTCTTCAACATTGAATATCAGTGACATCCCAACATTATCTGGCAACTCAATTTCATAAGCATTGGCTGCAAATTTTTTAAGGATCCTGCATGGTCCTATCTTCTTCATCTTCAATTTTTTATACGTTCCCCTTGGAAACCTCTCTTTTCTCAAATGAGATAAAACTTCATCTCCAACTTCGAATTGAACTTCTCTCCTCTTTTGATCAAATCCGTCCTTGTATTTCTGGCTACAATTCTATATCTTTTCTCTGACTCTGTCATGGAGTTTTTGCATTTTTTTCGAAAAATCCTCTGCTCTAGCACTTCTAAACTAATTTTGGTTCAGATATCTCAACTCCGTAATCCCTCTTGGTTGTATACCATACACAATTTCAAATGGACTTTTTCCTATGCTCTTGTTCACTGAATTGTTGAATGCAAATTCTGCTTGTGCCAGAATCTAATCCCATTGACGACCTTTCTCAGTGACTAAACTTCTCAACAAGTTTCCCATACTCTCGTTTACTACTTCAGTCTGTCCATCTGTCTGAGGGTGATATGATGAAATAAAGGATAAGTTCATCCCCAACCTCTTCCATAGAGTCCTCCAAAAGTATCGTACAAATTTGGTGTCTCGGTCTGAAACTATGCTCCTCGACATTTTATGTAGTCTCGCTACTTCTCTGGAAAAAAAAATGGCGATGTGTGTAGCATCATTTGTCTTCTGGCATGGTATGAAATGTGCCATTTTTGAAAATCTGTCCACCACAACAAATATGGAATCACTCCCTTTTTGAGTTCTAGGCAATCCTAAAACAAAATCCATATTGAATATTGCATCCCACAGCCTTTCTGGAATTGGTAATGGATAATACAAACCAGTGTTTTGTTGTCTTCTTTTTTCATACTGAAAAATTATGCATTTGTTCACAAACTTTTTCACCTCTGCCCTCATGCTCGGCCAATAATATGAATTTCTCATCTGCGCAAATGTCTTATCATGACCAAAATGTCTAGCTAAACATCTGTTGTGTTTCTCTTTCAGCAGGTTATCTCTCATTAAGAATTTCGGAATGCATAATTGGCTTCCTTTGAACAGTAATCCATCCTTGATCAAGTATTCAATCGATGGGATTTTTTCTCCCAAGAAAGGATTCTTGCATGCCCCATAAGCTTCCTTAAAATCTGCATATTCTTTATACATCTCCTTGAGGTGTTCAAACCCCAAGCTCTCCACTTGGAATTCATGTACAATCAAACTCCTCCTGCTTAAAGAATCTGCAACTTTGTTAGCAGTTCCAACAATGTGTTTAATAACAAAAGTAAAATTCTACATAAATTCTACCCATTTTTCATGTTTCCAATTCAAATTTTCTTGCTCAGTAATAAATTGCAAAGCTTGATTATCACTGTACAAGACAAATTCTTTAGTAATTAGATAGTGTCTCCATTTTTTTAGAGCTTGAATCACCGCATAAAATTCCTTGTCATACGCGGAATACTTCTTCTTGGTGTCATTCAGTTTCTCACTGAAATAAGCAACTGAATTATTATCCCGACTCAAGACTGCTCCAATAGCTAATCCACTTGCATCGCATCTCACCTGAAATGCTTTTCCAAAATCTGGTAAGACCAGAATTGGTTGTTCTCTGATCTTCTCCTTCAACACTTTGAAACTTTTTTTAGCTTCCTTTGTCCAACTAAAGGACATTTTCTTCTTCTTCACAATGTCCAGCATGCGTGCACATATGCCACTGAAATTTCTGGTAAACTTTCTATAAAATCTTGGTAACCCATGAAAACTTCTTACCTCAAATATGTTGCTTGGTGATGGTCATTCTCTGATTGCTCTCACCTTTTCTAGATCCATCTTCAATTCATTTGAAGAGATCACAAAACCCAAGTATTTGAGTTATGTCTTCATAAAAGAACATTTCTTTAGATTTATCAACAACTTCTCTTGCTACAACCTTTCCATCAATATTGTCATATGTATTAAGTGTTCTTCCTTTGTCTTACTAAAGATTAGAATGTCATCTAGATATACTATGACAAATTTTCCTATGAAGTCTTTCAACACTTCATTCATTAACCTCATAAATGTGCTTGGTGCATTTTTCAACCCAAATGGCATGACCAACCATTCAAACAATCCTTTGTTTATCTTGAATGTTGTTTTCCATTCATCTCCCTCTCTCATGCTTATTTGATGATATCCACTCTTTAAGTCTATCATGGAAAAATAGCTCACTCCACTAAAAAATTCCATCAAATCATCCATCCTCGGTAAAGGGAATCTGTACCAAATGGTTATTTTGATGATGGATCGAGAATTTGTACACATTCCCCATCCCCCATCCTTCTTTGGACTTACCACAATTGGTACTACACATAGGCTTAGGCTTAGGCTTTCCCTGACTAAACCTTTATCCAACAACTCCTGGACTTGATTTTTGACTTCCTCATTTTCTCTAGGTGTCAACCTATTAGCTACTTTGTTTGGTAAACTAGCTCCTGGAATAAGGTCAATATGATGGCTTATACTCCTAATGGGTGGTAATGAGTGTGGTAGCTCATCCACTACTATATTAGCAAAGTTTTCTAATAGTTCCTGGATTTCTACAGGCAAATCTTCCATAGAAATATTTGTAAGGATAACTCTAGGCTTCCTCACTACAACAAACTGCATTTCTTTCTCCTCCTTGACTTCTTTCAAGAGTTCCTTCCCACTCATGAGAAGTATGCTTGAACTAGCTTCTCTCTTTTTCTCTTTGTCTTCTATGGGTGACAACATATGTGTCCTACCATTATTTTCTAGGGTATAGGTATTCTTTCTTCGATCATGAATAACTTTTTGGTCATACTACCATGACCTACCCAATAAAGTATGTCAAACATCCATAAGAATTACATCACATAACATTTCATCCCTATAACCTCCTATTTTAAATTCAACTTGGCATTGTTGACTTACCATCACTTGATATCCTTTCTGCAACCATGATACCTTGTATGGGTTTGGATGTGCAGTTGTCTTCAACTCTAGCTTCTCCACCATCTCTGTGGATACTAGATTGTTAGTGCTCCCACTGTCTATGGTCACCTTGCAAACTCTCTCTTTCGCCTTGCAAGCAGTTCTAAATAGACTTGTTCGTTGAACTGGTTCCTTTGGCTCCTTTTCTCGTTTAAGAAGAATTTTCCTCATCATGAGGTTCCTTCCTCCTTTTGTTGCTTATGCTTCCACATGCTTCTATGCTTATGCAATGTGTTCTTCTCCTCCTCCTTCATTCTTTCTGTCGGTACATTCCTAAGATTCGTGTCCTTGTTTTCCATAGGTATAACATTTAACTATGCCTCCTCTGGCCCTTCCTCGTTGTGATGTCCCCAAGGCCAAGCCCAGTTGTAAATATGATGTATGAAATGAATTGTAAATATGTATTATAGGCTGGTGAGCCAAGTTTGTATAAGCCAGTGGGATTATGTGATTGTTAGGCCAGAGAGCCTAAGGGTTGGAGGCCAAGGGCCTGATTTTGTACTTGTATGTATGCAGAACATTTAATAAAATTGAAAACACTGCCAGGTGCAGACCGACCACGATGAATGAGTGAAGAGGGACTGATCATCCACAAAGTGGGCAAGGAATTAGGGGCTGGAAGGTGGGAAAAAGGGGCTAAGTGTTTATCCTAGGGGGCTTAAGCCTGGGAATAATATTTTATTATTATTCCAAAAGAACATGTGCCATTTATATTTTTTATCCTAAGTTCCTGACCAAGGAAGGTGATGCGTGCTGGTGGAACTCATGCAGTCTCCAGGGCGACAAGTGTCGACCCTAGTGCATGCGAATAAAACGGCCAGGGTGGACCACGAGGGGGTTCCTTCTCCCATTCGATCGGACTACCTGAGCGTGTACGGGCTCTGAGTAGTACGATTGTCCCGAGTTCTGCAGAGAACCTTCATGCGTCCCTATGATCTGAAAAGTCTATGTCTGGCTCTGAGAAAACCTGTGTATACCCCCGTACTGAACCAGAAGCCTGTGATCGATTATGAAAGAGCCAGTTTCACCTATGTTTGAAGCGGAAAAGCTTGTGTTGTGTTTGGAGATTCCATCTGCATCCACTGCCCGAGATCGAGCCTATGCATAAGATCTCTGTCCCGAAGCCGTGACCCTGAACCATTCCGCCATTGTTGAACCAGTTGGAAAGCCTATGTTTGGCTTTGTATATCTGTGTACACCTCTATTCTGTGAGCCGAGAAGCCTGTGTTTGTTTCTGAAGAGCCGGTTTCACCTCCGTTTTGAGCCATGGAGTCTGTGTTGACCCCTATGGGAATTACTCATCATGCATTCCCATGAACAATCACTGTGAGGCCTCGAGCCATTGCTGAGCCTGTTTGAGAGGCTGTGTTTGTATTTCTGGTTGGCTATGGTGACCACGCAGAGCTGGACTATGTGTGGCTTGATGGCCAGCAAGAGTTGTGATTGAGCCTGTGTGTGATCTCTCTCTAGGTGAGGGAGGTGGTTATTGTTGGAAGAGGTTTCTTCCAGAGAGTGTCCAACACCAGCTTCGGGCTTCGAGACTTCCTAATCCATCCTGTTGCCGAGACCCAGAGAGGGAGGTTACCACCAATGGACTGTGCTTGTGAAGGTGTATACTCCTGGGCGGAACAGGCATGTGGGGAATGAGAGTCTAGTAGTAGTGGGCGTAAGATGGCATCTTGGGAAGAATCCTTCCAGATTTTCTATACTGTTTTTCCTGTAACCTCAGCCTAGACTAGGATTCCTTGCCTTGGGGTGGAGCTTAGTCCCAGCTCTGGGGTGACCCACTACTAAGATGATGAGTAGTGCGGTCTAAGGATGGGAGGTTCGTGGAAGGCCTGCACTTGGTTGGTGGATTCTACCACTGTTAAAAGATAAGTATCTGATTA
>CBVK0100099122.1:0-26732 GCA_900067695.1 Picea abies
ACGCTCCCTGGCTCACTATAGCACACGTATGCACGCAGCTAGTGTATACAACAACCTACGCATACCTTCTGAGCTGTTAGGGTTTGTCCTTCAAGATAAACTCAGATTCTTTACAATCAATATATCATTCTCTTCTGTCTCTGGCTGTCCAATCTGACCACCAACCAGTCACAACATCTCCAAGCTCTCCAATAGCTTGCTCATGCTCCACAATAAATCAATATGAGTGCTATCTCAAACATGTATAAACAACTAGTATACCATAGAAATAATGTCACCATTGAATCACAAGAGTACTGATCACTCCATCAACCAAATCAACCAAATTGAACCACATCATAAAAGCCATATAAATAATTCCCTAAGCATTCACAACACATCAAACAATAGTATCCATCAAGATAATAATGTAACCATACCAGTGTCTCAGTGATAGATCTAAGCCCATAGAATGCAGATCTAGAACCTACCTCATCATCCAAGATCTTGGCACGATATCAAACACAATTCTTCATCATTTCATCCATCATACGTGCCCTATCCTCATACACACCATGTGTGTATGCGCCCTAGCCCATTACAACCAGCGTATACCTCAGAAACCAGGGTTTTTGAATCTCCGAGACTTTTGCTGTCAAGATCTCTGACATTGACGGAAATTTTATGTGTCCATGAGATCCTCCTCTCACTTTCTTCCTCAGAATAGATCTTCAATCATGCTCAAGAGATCAACACCAAAGATGCTCTCACAAAAGCTCTCCATCAATACTCCACAAGATAATCTCACAAGAAGCTCTCCATTGATACACACAAAGGATTCTCTTAAAAAATGTTCATTTCACAAGAGGTCCTAGCTTCTTATTTATACTTTCATCCTCTAGGTCACTTAACCTATTTCTAGGTCACTTAACCTATTTTCATTTTTTTAGGGTTAACCACTTTCCATAAATAGAAAGTTCTCCAATATTGTATCATTTAAATATTCCTTCTTGATTTTTTCACTTCTTTATTATTTAAATAATGATTTCTTCTTTTAGGTCACTTTGACTTCTTTGATGATGGGGGCTTCAAGCCAACATATGGGGGTCCTCCAACTTCATAAGACCATAAATCTCAAACTGTGAGGAGTTATGTGACATTCCACATACCACCGGAAATGGCATGACAAGAACTATCCATCTAGGATAGTTTCACCAACAACTTCATTGATCTTCATCTCATTATTCCACATAGAAGCATGGGTCCTCCAACCATTCTTCTAGGATAACTCAATCCACAAAGAATCTTCCCATGAGGGATTTCACCTGAAGGGGACCACTTTGGAGTTCATCCATTTGTGCACCTTATCAATCATGAATGAGTCATCTTTTCATCAAACAAACTATGAATAATAACAATGCTCCCTGTTCATCAATTGGTTTCCACTTTGACATCTATCATTCTCATAAAGGAAAATAAATATACATTGTTCATCAATCATGAATCAATCAATCCTTTGACATCAATTAATCACTTGACAACAATCAATAAAACCATTGGCATCAATGACAACATGATCCAATAGACCGTTGGAGGTATTATAACCATTAGATTGACGTTCTTGAATAGTTAGAACATTAGTTATGATAAAAAATCTTGCCATCGGACCATTGGGACCATGCCGTAACACACATAACTACATTGATGAAGGCTTTTTGTCCATTGGAAGGATTCGTTACATCATTGTCTACTTATCTTGTCGATTGTTGCACCGAGCACACTTTCACGAATTGTATCCGAGCCAACAAGAGAACTCATTATTACTATGTTGTGCTTATTGAGACCTTGAAATCCATTCTATTGCATTGATAAATTCTTCATCAACTTGAGATATCTAATCTCGAGCGTGCATGTCAGACGAGCTCAACATTGTGGAAAAGTCAGTAGAATAATTTTAATCGATCTAATGGCAGAGAAAGTGATGTCCACAGGAGTTCAAGCCTCATCAATGTGAGGAGTGCAAGCCTCCCGTTCGACTGCTCATGGATTCAGACCATCCCGAGATGCAAATGAGAAAATAACCAAGCATCAATATGACTTGGCAAACACGAAGTTAATCCCTTCCATCCTACCCGAATACATCCCACTTCTGGCCAATGCAGTGAATCGTGACAGTGTCCCTAGGGACTTCGACTACACCTTGGTCACTACGTACCTCTTGAAGGGGATATGCAAAGGCAAGCCTCAGTCGGATAATATTATGAAAGTAAAGATCAATGACTTTAACCTAAGGGATCACACAAACTTTAGCATTCTCTCTCCTCACAAGTATTTGACTAGGACAAATTAGATGAAGTCAAGGATAATCCCCCAACCATGGACTATGGACCTCACATAGTCCACCATCCTGAACGTGATGAAAATACCCCATTTTGGAAGGTACGAGGAGGTTAATGCGTGCGTTAAGATCCTATTGTCGAGCTTCCATGGCGGTTATTTGTGGCTAGAAATATGCATCACCGTCGATATGGTGCTGATCCATCAGATCATCGGATTGAGCATGCAGGGACTAGACCCACAAGACTTTTACCTAGGGAAGGTTGTAGACCGTGCCCTGGCACAAAAGATTAAATATAGATACGAAGATGTGGATAAGGTGAAGAGAGGCTACAATATAGCCTTCATCCAGAATGGTGCAATGTGCCTTGCTTGCCAGTTGACTGTCGGTAAGCTAGTTCGAAAGAATAGACCCACACAATTCAGAGGGTTTGTTGTTGACCTTGCAGGGATATGTGTGGAGGGGCTACAAATGAATTGGGAAAAATACTTAGTGAACTAGTTAGACCAAGACTGCCGCAAATCTCAGGATTAGGTCTATGAGTTCCATTTTAGTTGGGTGCTGATCTTCATTGCGTTCATATCTTGGGAGATGTCAGAAGGTGTGACCTTCCCTGAACTAGAGCCATCTAAACCCTTAAATGCGAAGTTCACTTCTCTATGGTATTCAAGCGATATGGGAAAACAATGGAAATCAAACGCAGTGTTCCACAACTACTACCTATAGTTAAAGAGGACTATTGAGGTTGTCCCTTGTATAACACCAAACACCCTGTACAGGTTCAGGCCATTTGTGAAGTTCCACACAAACAAACATTCTATATACATTACTGCGCATAGAGATGAACACAAAGAATTACTACAAAGTTATTACAAACTCACAGAGGAGGACCTAGAAGAAATAAATAAGGAATGGCATGAAAATATCCTTATCCCCGTTGACCCCACAGAACTATTTGATCCCGAACTAATTAGAATCCTGGTGATCACTCATGAAGGGCATGATACACCTAGAACTAGCAGAAGGAAGAAGACATAATAAGTCCAGTAGTTGAGTAGTGCATGAGAAGAAACTGCTTCAAAATCACTTGGAGAAGGAGGTGATGATGAAGTAGATAAATAAGAGAACAATGGAAAAGAAGATCAGCAAAAGAAATCTAAAGTAACACTGTCACAAAATACCCCTAATGACATAGAGCCATCTCACAAAATAAAGGTTTCTCCCATGAAACCCAGATCACAGAAGAATTCAAAAGATAGTAAGACCAAGCTGCATACTGTGATCACACTCAATGACTTCGACTTCATCATCATTGTTGTATCAGATGCCTTGGAAGATATTTTGCAGAGAAATGAAGCTAAGAAAGAGACCATGTACAACTGTGAGGGGTACAACAGGTCCTTCACTCTAGCTGTGCAGTGTCCACTGCACCCCCTCCATTAGAAGAAACATAGTTGGGTGATGAGCCTACCCAAATTCGTAGACTAGCCGATGTGACTGAAGATTTCCTTTTTCATGCACTGGAAGAAACATAACATGCCACAATGGCCCTGAAGAAAGAACAAGAGGAAGTAATAGAGAAACACAGGGTTGCGTAGCAGGAGAAGGCTTCCCTCCAAGAAAAGTTTGAAGAGAAAAAGGCACAGATCCAGCATGAGAAAGAACATCTTCTCACGGAGTAGGTTGGATTAAAAGAAGCATTCAACATAACACTTCTCTTTGTGATGGGCTTATATTAAAAGGAGGAAGACCCAGTGGAGCATCAAGTAGCACAGCTTGCTGAAGCCATCTAGCAACTTCAATAGAGAATAGCAGATCTAGAGCTACAAACAATACCAAGTACTTCACAGGATGTGTGAGACCAAAGAGAAGCCACTTCCCAGAGCACAGTTGAGAGGATCAAAGAATTAGCTTTGGAATGTCGACAACTTAGCAGTAGTAGTGCACAGACTTATGAGCAACTTATTGAGGACCCTGAACTAAAGACACTGGAGTCACAGCTCTAGGAGGCAAACCAACAAGCAACGATAGGATAGGTGCAACTGAATCTCTTGTCAACAGTTGAGAGAATGAAACGATCATAGGAACAACACATTTTTCAACAACACATCCATGCCATAAAGAGAAAAGTCATGGAAGTGACTTAGAGGCTCTAGCTAGTCCAGGATGTAGCTTGCCAACAATTTGAAGAGATTGAAGGTCGAGGAGTAGAGGCTGAGAAAGTAGTCACTTTAGTAGAACAACGCTTAGAGAGACCTATGAATGAGGTAGTTATTCAAAAGTTCATCAAGAAGGAGGCCTTAGCGAAGCTGCAGGTCAAAGCTTCTTGAGCCAGGCTCGATGCTTTTGAGGTAGAGCTACCTAGATCAGAGTGACTCAGGAAGAGTCACAGGTGAGTGTTGGGGGCCTGTTGGCCCTTGACTAAGTTTTGGAGATCCATGGTCAGGTTTGACCTATTTTGGGACTTCGACATGCTGTCAAAGGTGGTGCGCAAGTCAAAGAAGAGATCGCGGGATCTCGGCCTCTTTTTAGGGATTTTTTGGTTTTGGGCTTATGTAACGGGTATGGGGATGTCAACCCATGGGTTTACCCATGTTTAGTCCCATTTTGTAATGTATAAATAGAAATCTAGGTGATGTAAGTAGGCATGCAAGGTTGTGATACTAGTTGCTAAGGGCAAGTGAAGGCCAATGTGCTAAGTGCAAGTGATAGTTGTACATGGTTTGTGCATACTATGTGAGACTTGTAAGGCTAAGTGAAAGTGATTGTAAGAGGTTGTGTAAAGGCTTTGTGATGTAACCTAGCTTGGGGAAGGAGGATCTAGTGAGGTGCATGTAGATATCCTGTCCTATGTGGAGTAGGACCTTATGACTCTGTGCATGTAGATGATTGAAATAAGATAATAAAGAAGATGAAGAGTTTGTGGATCTAGCCCCAAGCTGGGGGTGAACCACATATATCCTGTGTTATGGTTGCTTTGTGCATTATGGTTGTTTTATGGTTCATATGATTAATTCTTAGTACAATGATGTATGCTTAAATGAATATGATAACTTAGTGCCTAATGATGTGAATGATATGCTATATCTGATCTATGTTGATGTGATTAGTGTTTGAATGTGTTAATCCTGTTGATTACTACGTTGTGCTATAATTAGGGTTTATCTGCATTGTATACAAAGGTTAAGTACTAATGAATGACAATTGCTAAGTGCTTTGTTAGAGTATTGTAATAACAGATTCGTGTCCCAGTTAAGGTTGCAGACACTAGAGTCCTACAACCACCCCTGCCTCTACCTTGGGTGAGACTTCATCTGCTTCGCAGGTGTTGCCGAAAGGGCCGGTAGTTAGGGTTTTGTTGGTGTACTGTTGAAGCGCTGAACCTTGGGTCTACCCTTGTGCCAACACCAATCTTAAACATTTTATTTTTGAATCTATTTCATTTTCAACCATCTCCTTTTACATATTGAAGTTATTGAATGCCTCTTAGTTCTTCCTAAGGAAACAAATTGCAGTCATTCTTGTATAGTCATCAACCAATACTATACAATACTTCTCACCTTTCAACCCATTTGTTCTATTTGGTCCAAATAGATCAGTATGCATAATTTCCAGCGGTTTTGCTTTGGAGTATTCCTTTGATTTGAACTTGGTCTTGGTTTTCTTTCCTTGTTGACAATGCTTGCACAATGTGTTTGTTGGCTTCATTATCCAGAGCATTTCTCTGACTTCTTCCTTTTTGATGACCTTGACAAGATTATAAAAATTTATATGACCCATTCTTCTGTGCCATAGCCAAAATTCATATTCCTTTCCTAAACAACACTTTTCCTTTCCAATTTCACTTAGTACGTATGTGTTGCTTAGAGTTCTCATAACTGTCGCCACCACTCTTCCTGAATCTGCTTTTCTTATCTCGCATTTCTGTGAATCAAACACAAGCTTGTCACCTTGGTCACACATTTGACTTACACTCAAAATATTTTGTTTCATATATACCACTAGTAGAACATTTTCTTCCTTGGAATCCTTCCAATCTTGACTATGCCTCTTCCAATGATTCTAGATGAGTTATCATTTGCAAAAGAGACTGACCTATTTCTTTCATGTTTCAATGTTAGAAACCTATCCTTATCACCCGTTGATCTAGATTTATGAGAGGAATGAAACAAAAACACATTTTCATAATATTAACATAGAGACACAGTGAATAATAGTAGATATACAATAAGACTTGACTTCTATTAAATAAGAATTACGCTGAAATTGTAAAATGCAGACTGAAAATAAGCTTGCTAGAATGGTTCCAGCTTATCTCCGAGAAGAGATGTGATGACTACGCTCATTCAAAATAAGATGAATATAATGAGGCTCTAAAAGAATTTTTAAAATAAAAAATAATTCCAAAACCCTAAACATCCAAAAAACTAACCCTAGGAGATGAAGCGCCAAAAGTCATGTGGGCCCCATTGGGGTAAGTTAGTACATCAACTTCCCGGGGTCTTAACATTTGCATATGGTCTTCGTTTTGGGCGCATGATAGCTCATTGGAAAGGTATTGATGAGAAGATTAATTTTGTAGGCACAATCATGCCTTTGGAAATAATTGATGTGCTTTATCGTGAAAAAATTTCGTTTAGGTCCTCAAAATGGCCCCAAAAGTTTACGACCCGAAATACTGCTAAAAATAGTAAAGTGCCAAAAAACTATTTTGAGCCAGTTGGAATAGGTGGGTGGTCACCTATATCATCCCAGATCAATCCCCCTCCCCTTAGGAAGAAATGGCATCCATTGTGTTGAGTTCCCCCATCAAGTGAGGAATTTCTATTGAATTTGGCCTCGAGTGAGCCACTTGCCTTGGTGCAGGAGCTTCCTTGCTTTGACAACCTGATAAAGATAGATCCTATGTTGGCGATTGACCTTGAACTATGTCTCCATGATATAATTAGTGGATTCTTGTTCCATTCATTCATTGTTGATCTCTATTGGTGTCAACTATTCTGTTGTCTCCTAGGTGTCCAATAATGGTGGAAAATAGGGTCGAAGGAGGTCCACATTGAACATTGGGTGCAATCCAAGAAAGGGGGAAATGTTGAACTCAAACCCATTGTCACCCACAACCTTGGTGATGGTGTAAGGTGCATAACAGAGTGGAAAAAGCTTCTGATGAGGCCTTGTAAAGAATTCTTTCTGAAAGTGCAACCAAACTCTGTCTCCCAACTAAAACTGGTGTGGCACCTGATGTTGATAATGGCACTGGTTGTACATGGAATTGGACTTCTATAAAATATCATGAACTTGTTGGAGGATGTGATGGATCCACTCAATGAACTGAGTGGATTTTTCATCTTTAGTTGGAGCATGTGACAAGTCTTCCTGGGTGGATGCAAGGGGTAGTGCAACATCCATGGGACCTAATGGTTGAAATCCCAACCCCACCTAAAAGGGGAGTGGGTTGGTTGAGCTATGTATGGATCTGTTGTAGTTGTGATGAACATAAGGATAAATCTCATTCCAGGTGCATGGGTTCTTGGAATTGTAAATGCACATGATGTGCAGGATCATCTGGTTGACGACCTTGGTTTGGCCATCCATCTGGGGGTGGAAGGAAATGGATTTGGTGAGATTGATGTCCAATAGTGACCATAGGCTTGACCAAAATGTGTTGAAGAACTGATTGTCTTGATCTGAGATAATGGTTTGTGGGATCCTAAAGTGTGCCCACACGTTCAAATAATATCTTGGCACTGGCCTCCGCTATGATGCTCTTCTTGCAGGCGTCCAAAATCACCATCTTGGAAAAGTGATCAACAACCACAAAAACATAGTCATTTCCCTGCTTGGTCGATGGAAGGCCTGTCATGTAGTCCATTGAGATTTATTCCTAGGGCCTGTTAGGAGTAGGAAAAGGAGTGTAAAGGCCTTGTTTCTTAGTCGCTAGTTTGGAAATACTGTAGGAAGTGCAGGAAAAAATATATGTTTTGACATCTTATCGAAATTTTGACCAAAATAAATGTTGCTGCAACATTGCCACTATCTTCTCCACACTGAAGTATCATGCCACTTGACTATAGTGAGCTTCCCAAATCATCTTCGCTCGCTCTCTTGATGGAATGTAGACATGGCCCAGATGACACAAAATCCCGTCTTGAAGATGGAAATTAGTGACAATTTTGTTTGTGCCAAACATTTGGTAGGTGTTGGCGAAGTCAGGATCTATATCATAGAGGTGGGAGCATCCGAAGGTCTCATGGCCACAAGATTCTTCACCATGGTGAATGCCTCGATTAGAGGTTGGCTGAGGTAATCAATGAATAGGTTGGTACTTCTTGTTTTATACTTGACGTTGAGCTAGAACTGCTGCAAATATGTGGACCAATTCTGATGGTTGTCATTCTTCAATTTTCCTTTTGTCTGCATGAACTGTAATGACTTATGATAAGTGTGGATGATTGTCTCCTTATCGAGAATGTAATTCCTCCACTAGAGGTAGGCTTTCACAATGGAGTATATTTATTTGTCGTAAGTAGGGTAGTTACATATGACATTTGATAGTGTCTCACTATGATAGGCCATGGGGTGGCCATACTGAGTGAGGACTGTTCCCAAAACATAGTATGAAGCATATGTATAGATCTCAAAGGGTTCTTGTAGGTCAGGTGAGTGAGGAATGTGCCCACAACTAGGGCTGAGAATAAGCATTTCTTTAGATCATCGAATGCTTTCTATTGGGACAGGCTCCACACAAAGTTTTCCTTACCACCACCCCTGGTTACTTGGATGAGGGCCCATGCAATATGGGAGAATCCCAACATGAACCTGTGATAGAAATTGGAAAGGCCTAAGAAGCTCTGAAGCTTAGTGAGCGTGGTTGGGGCTGGCCAGTCATGGATGATTTGGATCTTAGCTAGATCAAAATGCACACCATGCGCATCAGCCATGTATCATAGGTGCCAGATCCTATCCATGTTGAAGAATATTTTTTCCAAGTTGGCATATAGCTTTTGCTTCTACAGAGTGTGTAGAACCTATTGAATATGCTACAAGTGTTTCGCCCAAGTATTGTTGTAGATGAGGATGTCATCCAGATACACCACCACAAAATAAGTAGTGAAAGGATGCAAGATATCATCCATCATCCTCATGAAATTTTTTGGGGAATTTATCAAACCAAAGGGCATGACCAACCATTCAAAAGGACCTTATTTTGACTTTAAGACAGTCTTCCATGCATCAGTATTTTCTATTGGGACCTAATGGTATCTAGACTTCAGATCAATATTACTGAAGTATTTTCCCCCCTTGAGCTGATCAAGGAGATCATCGATTCGAGGAATCGGGTACCGGTTCTTGAATGTGATTTTATTTATAGCCTGATAATCAATGCAGATTCTCTAGGTCTTGTTGTTCCTAAGATTGATTCTAAGGCTCAGAGAATAATGTCAGGTATCAAAGGTTTTAAATGAAATGTTTTTATGAGTGCTTTTTCTACCTTCAGTTTTCTGAGAAATAATCTTTACACGAAATTAATGATAAGACAATACGAAGGTTGTATCTCATTATCTGAGTTGCAATTATAATGTCAAATGATGTAGAAATTATTTACAAAACTGTTAAAACAAAGTCAGGTATCAATTATATATAAGTCTCACCTTGTTTGTAGTAGAAGAAAGGTAGAATATGCACCCTTGAAAGGAGATAAAAATATAGTAATTCACATAGGTCACAGGTCTTGTTTTACTCACAGTAATAACAAAGGAAAAGTTGTTACTTAATGAACTTATGATATATTATGATCACAGTAGATGTAGTACTAAATTGTAATCATTCACTCTTCAAGAACTATAGAAATAAATTCAGAGAGATGGAGACACAGAGGAAACACATAACTCAAATTGAACGAAACTTAGAATCTTTGTCTGCACTTGTATTGATATTCAAAAAAAAAATTATCTTTTACATTTGGTAAGAAGCAACCTCGAATAGATATAAAATCTATCTATTTATACAAAAATTGTCTCAGTTGAAAACTGTTGGACTTCCCACAATATCTACCTAAAAATAGAATACAATCTGAACAGCATGTAGCTATTGTTCAGTTTTGATTTTATGTGTTGGCACTTCATTTGTCCCTTCATTTGCTTGTAGATGCACTTATTTTCATTTGTTATTTAAAGTAGGTACACATGTCCATTAAGGCCACCACAATCATTTGGCTTACTATCTTTTCCATTTGATTATGTTTCCATATGTCCCTTCGAATGTGTTTACTGGGATAAAGAATTGTAGTTCAAGATATGGGGGGTGGTAATTGGACAGGTAGCTCAGCGTTGGCTCGTTATGGGATGGCTAATGATTATGAGAAAGAGTAATTTTTCATGAATAGGATGACATGGGGAAAAGTTTCCAATAATGAGGTGGGATGAGTGGATGTGAGAATGTAGGTGGTAGGGATAGACGGGGTAAGTGACATGTAGAGAGAGGGGAAGTGTAGGTGGTAAGGTAGGAGAGGGAGAGTATCGGTGGAGAAAGTGGACATTGTGAATGTTCTTTCATTTTCTCCCAGCTACACTCGCTTTTATCTGTTCATTGAATTGGGTGCACATGTCCATCAATGCTACCATGAATCTCGAAGGCTCAATATTCTCATTCAATTCAAAGGGAAACATCTTCCTTTGTACTTGTGGCAGTTTCTCTTGGATCTTATTTATTTCTTGGACTGTGATTTGATATCGTAAACTTGGATATACCAATAATTCATTGATTTTGAGTAAATCAATCTAGTTCATCTGTTGGATGGCCGATTGAATATTTTCCTTGTTCTTCCTGGAGCTCTGTCAGTTCATTTCTATTTCAATCTATCCCAATGACTCAAAGATATTATTTCCTTCAAATTCAATCAGTTTTTTATTTATAGAAGACAATGCCTCCAGACAAGCCTCTTTTTCATCTCTAGAAATTTTCTTTCTTTCTTCCAGATTTGTTTCTCGGGATTTCAGTGCCATTTTTCCTTTTACTTGTTCAGAATGTGAGAAAGGAGTAAGACTAGAGATATTATCCTTCTTCTTCCATATGATAACTTCCTAAAACTTAGACCTGGTTGCACATGCCTCTTTTTCATTGACATAAATACTTTTAGAGAAAGGTTTATTGCTTGATAGCATTTAAGAATAGCATCTTGTTGGCACAGGGGCAGACCCAGGGTTCAATGCTTCAACAGAGCACCAACAAAACCCTAACTACTGGCCCTTTCGGAAACACCTGCGAAGCAGATGAAGTCTCACCCGAGGTAGAGGCAAGGATGGTTGTAGGACTCAGATGTCTGCAACCTAGCTGGGGAACATATTTGTGATTACAACACCTTAACAAAGCACTTATCAGTCATTATTCATCAGTATTTAACCTTAATTCACAACACAGATAAACCCTAACAACAGAGCATCACAGTATTCATCCAGATCTAATGTATTTAAGCACTAAGCATATCAACACAGATAAGATATAACATTCATTCACATCACTAAGCACTGAGCTATCATATCATGTATATCTAAGCATACATTACTACACTAAGCATTAACCATATGAACAATAAAACAATCACAATGCACAAAGAAACCATAACACAGGATATACGTGGTTCACCCCCAACATGTGGTTGTGTCCACCAACTCTTCTTCTCTTTATTATCTTCATTCAGTCATCTACATTCACAGAGACACAAGATCCTACTCCGCATAGGACAGGAGATCTGCGCACACCTTACCAGATCCTCCTTCCCTGAGCTAGGTTATAGCACAAATCCCTCTTACAATATACACAAGCTTCTTACATCCACTTTCACTTATTTCTGCAAGTTCTTAACACATAGCATGCACAAATCATTCACAACTATTTGCACTTAGCACATTAGCCTTCACTTTCCCTTAACACCTAGCATCACACCACACTGCTTACTTACATTGCCTAGCTTTCTATTTATACATTACAAAGGGGCCTAGACATGGGTAAACCCATGGGTTGACATCCCCATACCCGTTACATAAGCCCAAAACCCAAAAATCCCTAAAAAGGGACCGACATTCTATGATCTTTGCTTTGACTTGCACTCCGACTTCGACAGCCTGTCGAAGTCCCAAAATAGGTCAAACCTAACCAAGGATCTCCAAAACTTGGTTAAGGGTCAACAGACCCCCAACACTCATCTGTGACTCATCCTGAGTCACTCTGCTTTGGTTAATTCTACCTCAAAAGCCTCAATGTTAGATCAAGATGCTTCAACATGTTGTTGCGCCAAGGCCTCTTGCTCGGTGAACTTCTAAAGAACTACCTCGTTCACTAGTCCTTCCAAGCATTTCTCAACTGTAGTGACTACTTTCTTTAGTTCTACTCCTCATCCTTCAATCTCCTCAAACAGTTGACAAGCTGCATCCTAGACTAGTTGGAGCCTCTGAGTCACTTCCATGACTTTTCTTTGTATGGCGTGGACTTGTTTTTGAACAATGTGTTGTTCCTATGATCTTTTCATTCTTTCAACTGCAGACATGAGCTTCAACTATGCATGTACCGTTGTTGCTTGCTACTTTTCTTCTTGGAGTTGAGACTCCAGAGTCTTTATTTTAGGATCCTCAGTAAGTCGTTCATAAGTTTGTACACTACGATCACTGAGTTGTTTACATTCGATGGCGAAGGTCTTGATTCTCTCAACTGCATTCCAAGAAGTTGCTTCCCTTTAATCTCACACATCTTGAGGAGACTGACTATAGCTCTAGATCTGTTATTATATGTTGAAGCTGATTAATGGCTTCAGCGAGTTTCACTACTTGATGCTCTACTGGGTCTTCCTCCTTTTTCTCTAAGCTTGTCACAGAGTAGAGTTCTCTGTTGACTGCTTCTTTTACTCCAACCTTCTCGGTGAGCAGCTATTCCTTCTCTCGTTGGATTTTTGTTTTCTCTTCTTCAAATTTTGACTGGAGGGTCACCTTCTCCTTTTGTGAAATCATGTGTTGTTTAATCACTACTTCTTGTGCTTATTTTAGGGCCACCGTGGCTTATTCCTTTTCTTCTTGGGTGCGATGAACGCAAGCTTCAGTCGCATTGGCTATTATGCAGTGTTGGGTGGGATCGTCTCCCAACTCTTGTTCTTTTGATGGTGGGGGCACAGTAGACACTGCACGGTTGGAGTGAAGGGATTGTTGAACTCCTCTTAGTTCTATCTCAATTATGTCATATAGGGATTCTTGTTTAGCTTCGTTGCTCTGCAAAATTTCCTACAAGGCGTCTGATACAGGTGCAATGATGAAGTCAAATTCATCGAGCATGAGAATAGTCTACAACTTGGTCTTACTATCTCTAGATTTCTTCCCTGAGGTAGGTTTCATGGGAGAAACATTTTTTTTCTTAGATGGATCAGTCTCATCAACGGGATCCCTAGGTGGTGTTACTTCACCTTGCTTCTGTTGATATTCTTTCCCATTTTTCTCTTATTTATCTACTTCATTGTTACCTCCTCCTCCAAGTGATTCTGAAGTAGTTTCTTCTGATGCACTTCTCAGGTTATGTACCTCTTCTATATTCTTCCTTTTGTTGGTTCCAGGTGTGTCATGTACTTCGTGAGTGCCCTCCAGGCTTCTAATTAGTTTGGGATCAGATAATTCTGTGGGGTCAATAGGGATAAGGAGCTCTGCAGACCAGTCCTTAGTTATCTCTTCTAGGTCCTCTTCTGTGATATTATAGTGTGACTAAAGTTCTTCTTTACTCTCGTTTGTGTGCGCAATGATATAAGTAAAATGTCGATCTACATGGAACTTCATAAGGGGCCTGAACTGGTGTAGAGTGTTTGGTGTCATAAGAGGGACAGCTTCATTGGCCCTCTTTAATTGGAGATAGTAGGTATGGAATAATATGTTCGACTGCCACTGTTTTCCCATATCGCTCGAATACCAGAGAGTGGTGAACTTCGCAGCGAGTGGCTCAAACAAATCAGTGTCAGGGAAGGTTGCACCTTTTGGCATCTCCCAAGATATAAAAGCGATGAGGATCAGGAGCCAGCTAAAGTGGAACTCATATCCCTGATCTCGAGCTTCGCAACAATCCAATTATAACCGGTTGACTAAGTACTTTTCCCAATTCATTTGTAGTCCTTCTACGCATTTTCCAATGAGGTCAACAATGAACCTTGTGACTTGGGTAGGTCTACTCTTTCTCACTAGCTTCCCTGCTATCAGCTAGCAGGCCAGGCTCACTATGACATTTTAGATGGAGGATACCTTGTAGCGTCACATCCCCTTTTCTACATCACCATAGGTATCCTTAATCCTCTGTGTCTGGGTCTGATCTGCAACCTTCCCTAGGTAGAAGTCTTGTGGGTCAGGTCCCTACATGCTCAATCCAATGATCCTATGGATCAACGTTGGGTCAACAATGATGCGTCTGTCTAGCCACAGATAGCCTCTATGGTAGCATAAAAGCAGGAGCTTAATGCACGTGTTAACTTCCTGGTGCCTTCCAAAATGTGGCATCTTCATTACGTTTAGGACAGTGGACTGCGTGAGGTTCATCGTCCATGGTTGGGGGATTATTCTCGAGTTCTTCCCCTTCATTCTAGTCAAGTACCTATGAGGGGAAATCATGTTATGGTTCTTGCGATCCCCTAGGTTGAAGTCACTGAATTTTAATGTCATGATCTTGTCTAGCTGGGTTCAAACTGCACGTATCCCCTTCGGGAGGTACGGAATAACTAGGGTGTAATCAAAGTCCCTAAGGACACTGTCACGAATCACTGCCCCAGCCAAGGGAAGGATGTAGTCGGGCATAACAGATGAGATCAACTTCGCATTCACCAAGTCATCTTGATGCTTGGTTCTTTTCTCAGTTGCGGCTCAGGATGTTCCAGATCCATGAGCAATCGACGGAGAGGCTTGCACTCCTCTCGTCGATGAATCTTGAATCCCTATAGACATTACTTTTTTGGCCATTAGATCGATTAACACTTATTATACACACTTTTCATATGTGTTGATTTCATCCGACATACACACTCGATATCAGATACTCAGGTTGATGAATAATCGTTCAATAGGTGGTGGAGTCTTAGTAAACAAAGTGAGTTCTTTCGTTGGTGCGGATACAATTTGCAAAAGTATTCTTAGTGAAAAAGTTGATGGAATAAGTATACAGTGGTGTAACGGATCTCTCCAATGGGTGAGAAGCCTTCATCAATTTAGTTATGTATGTTACGGCGCGGTCCCAACAGCCCGATGGTGAGCTTTTCGGCCATAATTGTTGTTCTAATCATTCAGGGCATCAATCTAATAGTTATAATGATTCCAACGGTCATATCGCTCTACCATGGAGAAGTGCTACTTGGCATTATTCTGATATCCAGGCGAAGTTCCAGTTTTTCAAACCTACCTTCTGCAAAGTCTCCTCCGGAACCTCCTGCAACTTTTCTAGCTTTTCTCTCTTCTTACTGAGCTTTCTAGCTTTCTTCCCTATGATCTGCATCTTGGTATTCCTCTTTCCATTCTAATTCTTATCTATACTCAACATAGTAACTTTGCGTTGATGAGATTCTGTCATGGGGTTCAAGGGTAATACTTATTTTTTGTCTGGGATAGGTTCTCTACTTTGTTATATGGATGGGTTCTTCAAGTCTTCCTCTATTTTTTCAACTTTGACAACTTGGTCTCTGGTCTTAAGTTGCTTCGACTTGTCCTCTTGTTCTTCTATCAAACGTGTTATTCTCCTAGACATGAAATCTTGTAATTCTTTCTTTTTTTGTTCTAGGGCTTCTTCTTCTTTTCTTCAGATCTGATCTCTCTCAATCCAGGGTTTTCCTAATAACATAGTGAATGGGGCATTGTTCTCAACAAATTTAACAACCTCAAATTATTCCTCTATCGAAGTTCCATGAGAATGCATAGAGGTCTGGGTAAGTCTTCCACATAGGGTTATCAGTTTTCCTCGAAAGAATCATATTCCTCCTAATGAAGGAACCATAGCAAGACTTCCCAAAATTTCCCAAGTACTTTTTGTCATGACATTCACCTATGTTTCCTCATCTAGAACATAGTCTATGTCGAAGTCTCCTATTCTTGCTTCTATAAATTCTTTTTCTTTGAAGATCTCTGACAAGTTGATATTTATATGATCATTCATGGTTTCTTTTATTCGTAGTAATACAGTCTTTGATTCTTTCTGGGGTTCTACCATGGTATTATTTTCTTGGCCTTCCTCAAGGTTTTTGGATCTCATGTTCATTATTTCAAGCTTAGCAATCATTCTAGGGAAATTCAAAACTTCATGGTCCATAGCTTTACAACAAAGACAACTAGGTCTTCTATCAAGGAAATCCTTAGCAAGATGACCCAGTCTTCTACAACTGTAACAAAGAGTTAATCCTTGCTTTCTCTTAAATGATCCCCAACCTTTTATGTACTGCGCACTAGGGTCACAGTAATTAACCTGCAAAAAATTCTTCCTAGGATCCTACATCCATTTTTTAGTCCAAACATTCTTTCTATGCATAGGAATAACATATCTTTCATCAGATCTACTCATATTGAACCTTTTGTCTTCTAACCATGCCCTAGTTTTCAGACTAGGATAAAATTTATCAAATATACCTAGATCCATACTTTTGAAACAAAAATTTCCACTTATCTTACTTTTCTCAGAGCACAAAGCTTTCAAATCTTAAAAATTTTCACTATTCTTACCTCTATCAGAGCACAAGGCGTTTAGATCTTACCTCTTTTCTTTAGATCTACCTCCTTTCTTAGCACAGAACTTCATAAATCAAGTAGAAAAATGTGCACTAAAGAAACATATCTACACACGGAGCTTTCTTTTGTTTCCTCAGTTCCCAGCAATCATAGTTTTAGGTCCCGACAATAGAACCATTTGTTGGTACAGGGGCAGACCCACGGTTCAACACTTCAACATCGCACCAACAAAACCCTAACTATAGTCCCTTTCGGTAACACTTGCGAAGCAGATGAAGTCTCACCCAAGGTAGAGGCATGGGTGGTTGCAGGACTCAGATGTATGCAACCTAGTTGGGACACAGATCCGTGATTACAAAACCTTAATAGAGCACTTAGCAGTCATTATTCATCAGTATTTAACCTTAGTTCACAGTGTAGATAAACCCTAATAACAGAGCATCGCAGTATTCATCCAGATCTAATGTATTTAAGCACTAAGAATATCAACAAGGATCAGATCTAACATTCATTCACATCACTAAGCATTAAACTATCATATAATGTCTATCTAAGCATACATTACTACACTAAGCATTAACCATATGAACAATAAAACAATCACAATGCAAAAAGAAACCATAACACAAGATATACGTGGTTCACCCCCAGCCTGGGGCTACTTCCACCAACTCTTCTTCTCTTTATTATCTTCATTCAGTCATCTACATACATAGAGCCACATGATCCTACTCTGCATAGGACAGGAGATCTACGCACACCTCACCAAATCCTCCTTCCTCGAGTTAGGTTACAACACAAATCCCTCTTACAATATACACAAACTTCTTACATCCACTTTCACTTAGCTATGCAAGTTCTTAACACATAGCATGCACAAAGCATTCACAACTATTCACACTTAGCACATTGGCCCTCACTTTCCCTTAGCACCTAGCATCACACCACATTGCTTACTTACATCGCCTATATTTCTATGTATACATTACAAAGGGGCCTAAACATGGGTAAACCCATGGGCCGACATCCCCATACCCGTTACATAAGCCCAAAACCCAAAAATCCCTAAAAAGGGGCCGAGATTATGTGATCTCTACTTCGACTTGCACTCCACCTTTGAAAACCTGTCGAAGTCCCAAAATAGGTCAAAACTGACCAAGGATCTCCAAAACTTGTTCAAGGGCCAACACATCTACTTTTTTATAGAGATCCTATTGGGAAACTTTCAACTTCTCATTGATTTTTGATGCTTGTGTTTTGATGGCAGTAATATCTATTGTTGAGTTCTTTGTTAGGGCCAATTTTTCCTGTAGTTGTTCAATCAAATTGTCCCGCTGAGTGATCAAACCTTTGTTGGTCTGTAAACTCTGGTAGAGCAGCTCAAAGTTATCCTATAACTGTTTCGTTTGATGTTGATAACTAGCCATGATTTATTCATCCTGCTTCTAACAGTATGTTATGTACTATGTATCTCATTCTATAATTTCTCTACTAAGAGACATGTATGTTGTAGTTGTTTGGTTAAATTGTCCACTAACCATTGATTGGCAGTGGAGAAATCCCCTAGTGAATCTCCAACTTCCTTTGCAAATTTAGGATCTTCTTGGTATTTACCATCATACACCAATATTTGCCTTTTGGTGATTATTCCATCCTTTTGGTGAGATTCTCTTTTTATAATAGCCTTTCGTTTCTTGCTAAAATAGAAACTTGAAGGAGGCATCTCTTTAGGTAAGATAGGAGTAAGATCACCAACATGAATGAACTCAAAATTGGGATTTCCAAAATTGGTCTGTAAAGGGGTTAATGATGTGATAGGAGACATGATTGTTGTGGAATGTTCATGACCTATTATATCTGGGGGGCCAACAGGATTAGTTGGCATTTATGAGGAACAATGTCTCCATGATTCATGAAATCTTCAAAGTGAGCTAATACTTGTGGATCATTCAGTCCTGGCAGTGATGATTTTATTTCCTGAAATAACTTTTTCTGGATTTTTGGGGACTTCTTCAACTTTGTGCTTAGTGGAGCAACATAGCTCAGATCCTGTGGGTTTAGCTTCCTGTGAATAAGGCATGGGTTTTGACTCTCCTTGCAATATCTTCGGTAAACTATTGCGTCTATGATTTTGAAAGCTGAGGAAAGTAGCTTGTTGGTCAGGAGGTAGAGTCTGGAATCTGCTTTGAACTTCTTCATAATATCTAACTCCCCTGGACATCTCATCATAAGGAGAATCCTCATGGATGTATCGCTTCATGTTGTATTAAGCCAAATGATTCTCCACTATCTTATGTGGATCATGTTTCTTGAATTCGATGTCAACTAGCTTGACATCTTCCAGGGCTGCAGCCTCGACTTTAGAATCACCAAAATCTAACAATGTGAACATACAAACTTGAATGGGAAAATTTGGCCAAACTTTTTTCTGAGCTGCTTTCGATTCCTTGTTGATACCTCCTGCTATTGTCTAGTATGCCACTTCTCTTCACACTAGCCTATCAGGCAAAAAATGTGGAAGGTCATGAGGAGGAACGAAAGAACTAAATACTCTAATGTAGGAGAAATTCTCCTCAATGAACCAGTTTGCAAGTTTGCCTAAGTTCCCCATAATCTTTTCTGAAATTATGGGTGGTGGGTGACCATAGATAGCTATGTGAACAGGTACCACTACACTGTGATAGATTTCGTAAAAGAAATATTTGGCATTTTCTTCCCATAATTTAGAGTGGTAAAATTGTATTACCTCAGAACTGGACAGGGTCCAGCTCCAGTTCATCAAGGGGAATGGGTCATGAAACAAATGGCATCCATAATATACACTGACATGTAAAAAGGAGAATTTTTCCCTTTTGATTTTGATGATTGATACTTAGTAATTTCCTTGGCCAGATTATCAGATAGCATCTTAGCCCAATTGAAGGTATAACCCTACTTCATTCATTATGGCTACCCACTCAACTGAGAAATGTGTAGGGTTATTTTCCCCAAACAGACGACAGAGCATCATGGCTATATATAACATATGATCATCTAAGGATGTCATGGAATACACACCATGAGCATCGGCTCTAAATTTTTTTGGATGTCCTCACTAGGTCTTGATTATATCATGGCCATTTCTACCATATTGAGTAAATTATTTCCTCTCGAAATCTAGAAGAAATGGTGCATTGTAAGTATATTTGGGTGTAGGGGAAAGCTTATACATTACTTGTATATTCTCCTATCGAAAAGAGCCAATGGTGGTCTACTAATGGTTGATTATGCTTCTAGTTTGGATGTCGACATGTTCCAAAGCCCAATTTATCATGTCATTGTAGGGTATAATTTTGGGCCTCGGAACAATCTTATGTAGTTCTAACTATGCTACCAATCTAATCTTGGATAAAAATGAATCGTTGTCTTCCTTAGCAGAGTCATCTAGACAGTTAATAATCTCATGCTCTAAGATATCGAAAACCTGCTTCCAAGACTTATGGCATCCGTAACTCGCGGAGTTGTGTCTGATTGAACATATTCATTTGGATTGGAATTGTCACCTAATGCATCAAGCTTCTTTGCAGATTTTTGTGGTGCCATAATCCTCAAGAAAATAAAACAAGCCTACCTGTAACAAGAGAAGTATGTAAGCTTTTCACTGAATGAAAAATTGCTACTAGCAAATTGTAAACCAACTTTGAAATTCAAAGTGTTTTATTCATAAAGTCTATCGGTCTTCGTATAGATCTACTGACAAAGAATTTATTAGAAACTTAATAGAATTTATTACCTGGTGATTCACAATCTTTATTGAAATCAATAACTTTAATCAATCATAAATTTCATTAATTCTTTGACGGTTCAGCGTTCGGAAGATTGATTATGACAGGGTAGGAATTACCCGAAGTCTAAAACTGTGGAGTGATTAATTAATAGTTAATCATGATTAACCTACGTTATTAAATGTTTTATTAACTTTTTAAAACACTCTTTACCTTTTGTAATATTCATTACTTTGGCACTTTGATACTTCGGAGGTTTATGAACTCGATCTTTATTAAAAATTCCGAAGGGAAATCTCCCAGAGTGACGTGGCAGAGATGACGTGATTCTTGATGATGTATCAAGAAAAGAGAGGTGCCACGTGTAACTTGAAAACGTGTGAATCATCTGATGTAAATGTCAAAAATAAGTGCCACGTGTCAACCCAAGAAACGATTTTAAAAGACACACGTCCCATGACGTGTTTGTAATTCCTTTAGGAATTATCACAAGTGGCTATCTTCATGACTTCGGAGTTTCGGGGTTTTTGTTGTTTAGATTTGTTGGAATACCCGAAGCATGAATCTCCGAAGCGACCATTAAATACTTTCTTTTAAAACTCAGGAAACTTCTAAACTTCGTAAATCATTAGGACCGTTCGATCAAATTAGAGTAACTCATCGACGATAGATATTGTAATCACCTTATTGATAAATAACAACCAATGGATTTATTTTAAAATTAAAAGGGAAATCTCTAAAAAAAAATCTTTTTGGGTAAAAAAAATTATTTCTAAGAGGAAAAATCCAAAGTTCAAAAGCTCAAAATTATACATGTTCTAACATGCCCCTTGAATAAGCAAGTGAACATTTCTTTGCAGAATTAATAAAGGTATCATATTTTGATCTCTATTATTATTGTGCAAATTGTTTTGTTTCCTTTTGCTAAATACTTTGATAATACTTGTGCTCTAGCTCTACATATTACTATTTGGTACCTTACATTTCACATGGTGTGCTTTATGGGTTTGGCTTGCCCTGGACTCAATGGTGTATCCTATGAATTTACAGGAAGTGCCACTAGTGGTGTATCTTAAAACTATACAATGCACCACTCAAAACTATGCACCACACACTAGAATGGCAGGTGCGCATTATCGGTGCCTCTCATCTTAGAACATGCTTGACGCTCTTCTTTTGAACATTTTCGAACTTCTCCACCATGGCTACACTCACACTCTCTCTCTCTCTTGATCGTTAACACACCCTCCTTTTTGAAAAACTTAATCCTCTACCACTCCCTCAGTTATCTGGCTCACAACTCCTGTATAGGATTCTCAACTTTCTCCAAGATACCATCCTTGTCATCCATGTATTCATAATAAATAGCATCAATTTGCGTGTAAATATCAAACCTAGACCTCCTCTACTTTACTTCAAGGGGGCTTGTCGAATATCTCTTTGACATCGGGGAGGAATTTGGCAAAGTATATGTGACTCGGTCCCATACCAATGGCACCAAGAAGATCAACCTCATTCCCTTCCAAGTCTATTATCTTGGCCCCTGCTTTTGCATAATTAGGACCACCAAGCTCTATGTTCTATGATCAACTTGTTGATTTTTCCATTGAGGTCTCAGAGATGGAGTTTTTCGAGGTCTAGGTTCTGAATATCCATGACCTTCCATCCAATCTCTCAGATTATTTGTTTCCTCCATTTGTCAACCTCTGTGAGATCATGACACTCTGAGACTAGGAAATGATGCCTCTCCTTGGGCTTCTTCTTCTCTTCATTCTTAAATGTCAAGAACCATTTTAGCATATACTGCACCTTCTCTTCATTATGGGCAACTTTTCCCCCAAAAATGAAGAGCCTACTAGTCTGGTGTTCATCAAATACCAGGTTTTGAATCTCCATGAACTTCCATCCAATATCTCAGATTATATGTGGCCTCCATTTCTCTGCCTCCGTGAGATCAAGGAACTTTGAGAACAGGAATGGATGCATTGCCTTGTGATTCTTCTTATCTTTGTTCTTGAATGTCATGAACCTATTCAACATAGACTACAAATTCTCTTCATTACAGGCCATTTTCCCCCCAAAACCCGAGAGCTTACTACTATTATCTTCTCTATTGAGGTCTTTAAGGAAGTGTTCGCTGAGGATCGAGTTATTCATCTCCATGACCTTCCGTCCAATCTCTTGGATTATCTTTTGCCTCCATTTTTCTACCTCTGCAAGATCATGACACTCTCAGGCTAGGAATGGATGCATCTCCTTGGGCTTCTTCTTGTCTTTGTTCTTAACTATCAAGAACCCATTCAGCATAGACTATGGCTTCTCTTCATTACAAGTCATTTTTCCCACAAAAACTGAGAGCCTACCAGTCTAATATTATTTGTTGAGGTCTCAGAGGTAGTTTTCATCGAGGCCTAGGTTCTGAATCCCGATGACCATACGTCCAATCTCTTAGATTATCCACTACCTCTATTTTCTTACCTTTATGAGATCATGGCACTTTGAGGCCAGAATCATATTCCTCTCCTTGGGCTTCTTCATATTTTTGTTCTTGAATGTCAGGAACCTACTTATCATAGACTACACCTTCTCTTAATTATGGCCCATTTTTCACCCAAAACCCAAGAGCCTACTAGTTTGACCTTCTCTATTGAGGTCTTGGAGGAGGCGTTCTCTGAGTTCTGAGTTTTGAATATCCATGACCTTCCATCCAATCTCTCAAATTATATTCCACCTCAATTTTTCTACCTCTGGGAGATGGAAATGCTCTGAGGCCAAGAATGAACACCTCTCCTTGGGATTCTTCTTCTCATCGTTCTTGAATGTCAAGAACCTGTCTAGAACAGACTGCACCTTCTCTTCATTATGAGCTATTTTTCTCCCAAAACATGAGAGCCTACTAGTCTAATATTATCTATTGAGGTTTTGGAAGAGGTGTTCATCGAGGCCCAGGTTCATAATCTTAATGACCTACCATCCAATCTCTCATATTATTTTCTACCTCCCCTAAAACCCAGGAGCCTACTTGTCTAATCTTATCTGTTGAGGTCTTGGAGGCAGTGTTCATCGAGGCTTGGGTTCTAAATATCCATGACCTTTCATCTAATCTCTCGAACACCTCTCCTTGGGATTCTTCTTCTCTTTTTTATTGAATGTTAGGAACTTATTCAACATAGATTGTTCCTTCTCTTCATTATGGGCCATTTTTCCCCCAAAACCTGAGAGCCTACTAATTTGATCTTCTCTATTGAGGTCTTGAAGGTAGTGTTCACCAAGGCCCTAGTCGTGAATCTCCATAACCTTTTGTCCAATCTATCGTATTATTTATTTCCTTCATTTTTCTACCTTTTTGAAATCATAGAAATTGAATTATTTGTTGCCTCTCATTAGTCTTATTCTTCTTTTCATAATTAATGTCAGGAACTTGTTCAGTATAGAATATGCCTTCTCGTCATTATGGGCCATTTTCTCCCAAAACTTGAGAGTCTACCAATCTGATATTGAGGTCTCGGAGGCAATGTTCACTAAGGCATGGGTTATGAATATCTATGACCTTCTGTCCAATCTCTTGGATTATTTGTTGCCTCCATTTGCCTTCCTCTATGATATCATGGAACTCTCAGTCCAAGAATGGATGCCTCTCCTTGGGCTTCTTCTTCTCTTCATTCTTGAATGTCAAGAACATGTTTAGCATATATTGCATCTTCTCTTCATTACGATCCATTTTTCCCCCAAAACCCAAGATCCTACCAATATGATCTTCTTTGTTGAGGTCTCGAAGTCGATGTTCATTAAGGCCCAAGTTTCGAATCTCCATGACATTCCATCCAATATCTTGAATTATCTTCTACCTCCATTTTTCTACCTCTGCAAGATCATGACACTCTCAGGCCAGGAACGGACACCTCTCCTTGGGATTCTTCTTCTCTTCATTCTTGAATGTCATGAACCTATTCAACATATACCATACCTTATCTTCATTACAAGCCATTTTCCCCCTAAAACCTGAGAGCCTACCAGTTTAATATTCTTTATTAAAGTCTCAGAAGTAGTGTTCATTAAGGCCTAGGTTTTGAATCTCCATGACCTTCCATCCAATCTCTCAGATTATATGTTTCCTCCATTTGTCTACATCTACGAGATTGTGACACTCTCTGGAAAGGAATAGACACCTCTCCTTGTGCTTCTTCTTCTCTTCATTCTTTAATTTTAGGAACTTGTTTAGCATAAACTATGCCTTCTCTTCATTATAGGCTAGTTTTCCCCCAAGACCCGAGAGCCTACCAATATGATCTTATTCGTTGAGGTATCAGAGGTGATTTTTTCTGAGGCCCAGGTTTTAAATCTTGATGACCTTCTGTCGAATCTCTCAGATTATTTGTTGCCTCCATTTGTTTGCCTCTGCGAGATCATAACACTTTGAGTCCAGGAAAAAATACCTCTCCTTAGGTTTCTTCTTCTCTTTGTTCTTGAATGTTAAGAACCTATTCAACATAGATTGTGTTGTCTCTTCATTATGGGCCCCCAAAACCCAAGACCCTACTATTTTGATCTTCTTTTTTGAAGTCTCAAAGGCGGTGTTCATTGAGACGCATGTTCTAAATCTACATGAACTTCCATCCAATCTCTTTGATTATTTGTTGCCTCAATTTGTCTACCTCTATGACATTATGGAACTTTAAGGTTAGGATTAGATGCATCTCCTTATGCTTCTTATTGTTGGTTGTGGAGCATGATTATCTTCCTAAATCATAGGTTTTTTTGTTTTCAGCCGTGTTTATACCCCATGAAGTATTTACACCCCAGAAGTATGTAAACTCTTCCACATGGGGGAGTGTAGAGGGGGGTTACCCCCTCTGTGGGGTCCAGGGGGGCTATCCCCCTGGATGGGGGGTTCTAGGGTGAAGCCCCTGAAGGAAAAATTGCATTGTAAAAGTATATTGTAATTTCATTTTAAATCTAGACCGTTCATTATAAGGTCGCAGATCTAATAGTAGAAGTTATGTTAGGGATTTTTTCCCTAGAAGACAACCCTCTCTTATGAGGGAAATGTATTGCATCTTTGTATCATATCGAATATGTTATTCTTATAGAAGAGACTATGAGAGAAAGAAGAGGAATTTATAGCAGGTTTGTTGTAGGTTGTATCCCTTCATTTGTTGGATAATAATAAAGGAAGGACCTGGAAATTTCTTTGGTGGGTGTAGCCCAAACTGGGTGAACCACGTAAAACTGTGTCTCTATTGTATTTTGTATCTTCTGTGTTTTGTTTCCACATTTGTTTTATTTTATTGCTCCACGATCTAGATTTTCTAACAACTTGTATCAGAGAGAAAGGTAACTCGTAGGAAAGGAGGGTTCCTAGTTCAAGTGGGAGAAATGTCAGAAGATGGAAAGTTTAGGTTCGATAAATTTAATGGCCAAAACTACTAGTTATGGAAGATGCAAATGGAATATTATTTATATCAGAAGAATCTATTCCTACCATTGGGTGGAATAGCAAAGAAGCCGACAGCTATGAAGGATGAAGAATGGGATATTCTTGATAGAAATTATCTAGGAACAATACGGCTGAGTCTGGAAGCATCGGTGGCTTTCAATATTTTGAAAGAAAAGACAACGAAGGGTTTGATGGATGCATTGGCTAAATTGTAAGAAAAACCCTCGGTGTCCAATAAGGTATTTCTGATGAAGAGATTATTTAATATGAATATGTCAGAAGGTGGCTCTGTTGCAGATCATTTAAATGAATTTAATACGATTACTAATCAACTAAGTTATGTAAAAGTGGACTTTGATTATAAGGTCAGGGATCTTCTAATCTTGTGCTCACTGCCAGAAAGCTAGAAAGGCCTGTTCATGGCTGTAAGTAAATCTGTCTCTGGTTCAAATACTTTAAAATTTGATGATGTTGTTGGTGTTATCCTT
>CBVK0100099123.1:0-17744 GCA_900067695.1 Picea abies
ATATATATATATATATCCACCAAGACACTCTCTTCCCTTCGTATTCTTTTACTTATATAGTCCTCCAAAGGGTGCCACTTTGAAACAATGTGTCCTTTTGGAATGAAACATTGCACCCCTTCATTTAATTAACACAAAAGGTAACTTTTATTAATTGATTTTCGTACACCAATTTATACATCAATTTTTGTATGAATATTATGGAGTCATGGAAACGAATTTTAAAATTCTACGACATGGGTTTTTTGTAGAACATGCCCAATTAGCCAACAATAGAGAAATTTCCCCAGAAAGCATGAGAGGTGGCCAATACATATGATTTTTTGAAGGAAACTTGCCCATATTTTCCTTTCGTCGTCGGATGCCAGAATGACTTCAATACATATTACCTTTTCGTGAATGTCTAAATCGACCTCCACATATCTCCTTTATTGGTGATTATTTAACCTCAACTTGTAAAAAATTTACTTGATGGTTATATTAAGATCGGTTCCCTCTCAGTTGTCAATCACTAAAGATTTGACTTGGTCTCACCCTTTTTTGTATTTGCTTCCTCATTCGACCGACAAACATCTTTTTGGTTAGCTCAACTAGGAGAAATTTCAACTTGAGTATTTCAATTCTAGTCGACCCATCTTGCTTCAGCCTCGACATGACTTGTATTTAAGTTTTCTTTGACTTCGACCTTTAGGTTACTTCTTTCTTGGAATGAATCGACTTGGAAGAAAACTGACTTGAGAAATTCGACTTTGGTTGTCTCGACTTGCTTTGGCTGACTTGTATTTCTTGACTCAATTTTCCTTCAACTTCAACCTTCAATTAGTCGACTTGTCTTCGACTCGTCTTGAAATTGATTGACTTGTCTTCTCCAAATTTCATCAATCTGCAGGCTTGCAGTCGGTCGACTTGTATTCGACTCATCTTGCAGTCGATCGACTTCCAAATAGTTGACCTTATTGTTGTTTGAATCGAATCGACTTGTGACTCGATGGTGTCAATGCTTCCTCACCAAACATCCACCATTGACATTCTATCTCATCTCTGGACTCTTCTTCAATTGAGATTTTCTGAATCACTTTTAATGAACCATGTCTTATTAACTTCTTTATTTGTGATTTGTATGGATCCATATTGTATTATCCATTTACCCCTTTTATCTGGACAATTTCTTCACAATTTCTTCTTTTGTGCATGTATGTTAATGACACAATCTCAACCTTATACAATATAGGATGAGTGTATCAAGCTCATATAATATATTAGTCAATATTATCTTTCTACTAATATTCAAGTCACCTTCATAACATTATGCCCAATATTGACAATGCTCGACATTCAAGTCACCTTCATAACATTATGTCCAATATTTACAATGCTTGACATTAAAGTCACATTCATAACATTATGTCCAATCTTCATAACATTATGTCCAATATTGACAATGTTTGACATTCAAGTCACCTTCATAACAATATGTCCAATATTGACAATGCTTCTCAAACCAATCAATCAATGATACTTCATCTATTTATCAAGGTTGACATCAATGACAACCAAATTGCCAACACCATCAACCATATACCACACCAAGTACATCAACCATGTACTATACAGAGTACATCAACCATGTATCGTCTCATACATCAACCATGTACCATAAATCACATAACATGAGATGTGCCTCAACCTTATACCATACACCATGTACCATAACAATGAAGTGTCTTGACAAAGTACTCAAGCATGTACCAAGATCACCAACATATGCCTCTAACCATGCACCATATCATCAACCATATACCTCAAACAACATGCCAATCATCCAACCAAGTACCAATATCATCAAGAAATGTATCTCATACATATGCTACCATATACCAAGTGTGTATCTCAACCATGTACCAACATCATAAAGATATGTCTCTAATAATGACATATACCAAACCGGATATCAAGATAGCCAAGAGTGTACTTCTAACAAGGTATCATTTCATCACCAAGGTGTACCAAACCATGTATCATCACCACTATGCATGTGCCATAACAACATAAGAATAACCCTCAAAACTAACACATAAGCATACCTTTGATCCTGTAAACACCCTATTGTATCAGATAACAAATTAGTAAACCAACCTAGGAAACAAAAACCCGGTACAAGCATCACTTCTCAACCTTTCACAATCCTTTTCATAGATCCACGACTTGCTCCTCTACTGCCCGTGGATATCCATGCTTTCCTACACTACAGCCCGCGTACATCCGCGCCTTGTTGACCTGTAACCCATGGATGACCTCAGAAACTAGGGTTACCAATTTTCTGCAACTCCAAGACTTTTACCTTCGATCTTCCTTCGCAACCTCAGACTTGTTACCTTAGATTTGACCTCAGATTTTTCCAATAAAAGATCAACCATATCACTTATTCACTTAGAGATATTCAATAGAATGTGTGTGAATGTCCTTATGAGAGACTCCTTGATGTGCATTTATAATTTTTCTAAGTAACCTCTTTCCTTACTTTAGGGGTTTCTTGTTACAACCACTTAACCCTTTCATTAATGACTTGTAACCAACTAGGGGTTTGTTGACCATTCTTCGGGGCTTCTAACTTCATAAGTCCATAACTCCTCAACCATGAGGAACTATGTGGCATACCAACTATCATCGGAAATGGCATGATGAGTATTATACATCTATGAATGTATTACCTACATTTACATTGTCATTCATGTCCTTATTCCTCGATCAACTTCGGGTTCCATAACCACACCTTTGAGCTTCTTGTAGAATTCTTCAAATGCACCCATCACACCTATTGAAATCAACCACTCTTGTTGACATTAATGAAAACTAAATTACCATCAATCTCGATCACAACTCTGGGGTATCTCGAACGCTCCAAGGGTTGACATCAATGACAACCAACTGTCCAACAAATGGAATTACAGTCCTGAAATATCTCATTTCGAGAATTCTTAAGTAAAATGTAAGAGAATCATTGATTGGGTATCGAACCTGGGTTAGTGTAAGAAACTCCCATTCATTTAACATTAAACCATAGCTCAATTGATCGTTTAAAAAAAAAAAAAAAATTTAACAGAAACAATTATTTTTGTATTAAAAAAGGAGCTGCAACATATGTTGAATCGATAGAGATTTACATATATATCAAAAATGAAGGCCAGTTGGCTAAAAAGAGAAATTTCATGATATGTCCATTCAAAAATCTCTTCTTGTGCATGAAAAATGTTATCCTTATGCCATGTATAGATTCTTACAAACGAGTGCAAAACAAAGCATAGCATAAAAACCTGATTAATTTAGCTTAAGAGTGGTGTCCACTATCTCTGCTTGTTTTGATTCCTTGAGCTACTCATGTTGGGGATGAATTTCTTGATCCACTTCTTGAGGTGCCATGGAGTTGTGTGAAGAGACAGGAGGTTGTAGGATTAGGAGTTGTTGCACCAGGGCCTGGTGAAATTCTTTGTTCTCCTGCTAGAGTGAACAAATTTGTATGGTCCATCTATTTATTTGTTTTAGAATAATGGTCACTTCCTTGTCATGTCTCTAGCATTGTTCCTCTAGTTTAGATTCAATCTGAGTGAATTTACCTTTCTAGAATTCCAATTCGCATTGTTGTGCCCTCACAATTTCCTTAATTACCCTGGATTTGTAGGTTGAGCATTGACATGGTGCTTTGTTGTGCCTCCACATTCTTTTCCCAAAAACATTGCACACAAGATAAGCACTGATACATTCATACAGTTAGATGGAGATCGAATTCCGATTGTGATAACATAAAATGCCTGAACTGAATGGAGAATGAAGCCTGATGTTCGTGCTTATGTTGTTTAAATTAGTGAGGTGATGTGATTCGTGCACGTCCTTGCAGTTCTACATGATGAAACATCGTGAGAGATAGTACGAATGCTTGCTTCCTAAATTCCCCATTCCATATACAGTGACTCCAACTATGAATTAAAGGAAAAAACGAGTGAATGATGTGGTAAGTGCTAGGTGGGACATCGGGTTGATTGAGGGAAGTGGTGTAGTGTCATGTTTCTGTTTAATGACATATGTTTTCCAATTGTGGTGTGGGTGGTCAAATCATCACACTATTTTTATCCAAATGTTGCAAACTAAGGTAAGAAGTGAGTTGAGCAAACCCCATTAAATGTAATTTTCCCTTGCTCTAGGGATTGAGCCTCTTTAGCTAGTGCATCAGCCAAGTTGTTTAGGTGGAGATGAACATGGTAATATTCAATAGAATGAAATTTCTCCCCTTGTATAATTATTTGCTAGTTTTTTTGTAGACTAAGGTGCTTGCATTTGTGAGGGTTTTGAAGGCCATTAATGACCAATTATGAATCCTCAACTACAATAAGGTCATTATTATGATCTTCCCCTATAATTTTTAATCCCATATAAAATTCCAATGCCTCAACTTGATTTTTGGAAGAGTATACTAAGCCCCAATCAAAATAAAGCACCTATGATCTCTTAGAGTCATAGAGCACTCCCCTGCACCCGTCGCCCCTTCAAAAAACCATTATTACTTGGAATTTTCAATATGAATAAACCAACTTTATTTATTTCAAGCTCCAGTTTTTTATGGAAGACCAATGTGCTTTTTACTCCTCTGTTAGGTCTGTGGGATAGAGGTTTTATTTTTGATCATCTTGTTTTCAATCCATCTCACCCCTCAATGAAATTTTATTTGGGTCAAGAAATCATGGACCACGGAGATATCTTGGAATTGAGAAGAACATTGTGAAGGCATGAGGAATCTATCTAGTGTAACAAAATCTCCTTGTTCTCGGTGACATCAAAAGTTCATGAGAATGAACATCAATGTGCCTCTTGGCATGTGACAATCATGAACCTATTAGTCCAACAATGATAAAATATAAATGTCCTAGAAGAAGAATGTAGCATGTTAAGAAACTTAGCACTCAATCATAGCAAAGACTCTCTTTCTTCAGCCTCAAACAATATGATGTCTATCAATTATGTTCAAGAATAATTCAAAGAAGAGGAAATTGTTCACGAGTTGAAAGAAGCCATGGACATTGAGAAGTAGGATTTTCTCCCATTGAATATTGGTCAAGAGGAGGCAATCAATCAACATGTATTTTGTTGGTTTTTATATTTTTTAAAGTTATTAGAATACTAGGATTTTTTGTTAAGTTGATCACTTGCAAGAAAGGTTGGGATGTAATAATTTTACTCTGTAGAAAACTCTCTTATGTAGTCTCTAAGAGATACTTTTTTTTCAACAACCTCTGCATCAATCATTTTTATATGATCATTGTTAACTTGACTACAACTTTTTTTTAATATAATATTTTTCTCAATTTCAATTTTTTTTTGAAAGATATGAATAAACCAACTCTACTTGATATGAGTATTAGATTTTTAGTTAATGGTGCCTCAACAATGCATACACATGTATATCAAGTGTCTCACTTAAACCTTCCCATTAGAAATCATGTGTGTCCCCTTTAATTTAGTTTTGGTGGCTTCTTTAACTTGGGTGATTAATATATACTTGTATAGTGATTTTAGTTGTAAACCATGAGCCTATCACAATTAGTTTGTGTTTGATTGTGAGATATTTTTGTTCAAGTATATTTAAGAATGTATCACAATTAGTTTATGTTTGATTGTGAGATATTTTTGTTCAAGTATATTTAAGAATGTATAGATAACACATCCTAAAATTTTTGAGTTAGTTTAGCAATAAAAAATGTTAGGTTGATTTTGGCTTAGTCAAGAGTGGTTAGGTTAACCTTGATTTGGTCGGTGATGGGTTTACCATTGGTAATTTATAGGTCTATTGATCCAAAAATGAAAGGTATTAATAAAAAATTGACATTAACTTGATGCTCATGAATTATTAAAGAGTTCAACCATCATAAAAGATGCTACAAATAAGAGAAGATAACATCAATAAGAAAGAGAAATAGACACAAAGAACTTGTTAACGGATTTCACCAATGTGTGGCTACATCTCGGGGCCCGCTTCCAGGTGGAGGACCGCTTTATTGATCTTTAATGCTCAAGTTCTCTTTACAATGGCTCTTTGTTGTTACAAACATGCTTCTGATATGTTGTACATGACCTCCTTGTGTAGATGCACACATGAATCAACAATATCCTCTCAAAACATGACTCAATGCCCCTCAAAACATGAGAAATGGGCCATTAGCTCAAGCTTCTCTTCACATTCCTTGCATACAAAAAGTACCCTCACAAGCTCAGAGGGCCTGGTTTATATATTTTTTAGGCAGCTATTGAAGCTCAACTTCCCACAAATATATAGCCTCTTTTTGGGATCAAATCCCCCTCCAAATGGCCAAGAAATCTCCAAAAATGCCCAATCTGGGCCAAAACTATAGCAAAATATCCACTATGTTACAAAAAATCAAATTTAGCCCCTAAAGGTTGGGTGCACGCCCCCTTTCTAGGTCATGTGGGTCCATATGGCCAAGCACCATCCCACAGGAGTGCTACGCACTGCCCCCTCCTCTGTTAACTCTTGATTGCATGGTGCCATCGATGGAACCGAGGGCCCGATCGGACGGATAGGCCCCCCGCCAATCGGCCCTGGCCTGGGGTCACTACCCTGGTCTCATGGAGTGGTTGAGTGCTATTCTGTGGCCCTCACACCATACCTTATCCTTGTAGTGTACGCACCCAGGTGCTTAACTATGGGTGTATGGTAAGTAACAAAACCACGGGCTGGGGCTAGACTCCAACCCTTTTCGCCTCCGCCCATAAACCAAGGTAAGTTTAAATATTAAAATACGCCTTTGGTTAATAAGCACCACATTAGGTGGGTTGGTAACCCGGCCTTGCCCAAGACGTTCCCCCATGCCCGAAGGTCGTGGGGTCGACTCTGGTGGAGTCCAAAACCTTTTTACAATAGAAAACCAACGACAAGGTGCCACGTAGCACCATTTAACTCGCCCACGACGGTGACACTTGTCAAGCGCTGAATGGACTACGTCTGCCACACCTGCCCATTCAGCATGCCACTCCTCTACCACGTCATTGTATGATCATCTGCCAGGTGTCACCTCTAGATGATGCCATGTCAGCATGATGACATCAACATGATGTCATGCTAACGTAAGCGTTGACTTTTTGCATGTTGAGTGTTGACTTTTTGTCTGTTTGGAAATTTGACTAGAGTGCAATAAATTTTGCATACGGTGTCTGTTTGAGGAAGTAAATATATGGTCAGAATCAATGCGACGAGACAGATGCAATGGAATTCGTTTTGTCCAATTCCGAGAAATTTTATTTTTGAGCATTTTCTGGACTTAAGGATCCTCTTGGATCAATCCTCCCCACTTGGAAACTTTTGGACCACCAAAAGTCTGATATCAGTTGGTAAATAAGTGAGGATATTGTGCCCACACTTTTCTGATCTCCATCCACTTGGCCTGACTTGGATTTGTGCCCTTCAATCCCACTCGAAGCTACTCCACATCATCCCTGCAAGAAGTAGGAACTCTTTTGTCCAAAATGGTGTATTCCTGCAACTCATTCATATACCCAGGAGCAAAATATTCTATGGAAGGAATCTGAACGTTCTCTCCTTGATTCTTGATCATAGGAGGCTCATACAATCTCAAGTTTTCCACATTTACAACTGAATAAACTTGCATATATGGAGGCAATTCTAACCGGAAAGCATTAGAACCAATCTTGTCTAAAATTTTGAAAGGACCATAACAAATTGGTTTTAGATTTTTACCTTCTCCTTGAAATCTTTCTTTGCTGATGTATAACCATACTTGATCTCCCACTTTGAACTGATGATCAACTTGATGCATGTCATGTCCCGCCTTGTACTTGGCTTGACTTTTCTCCAATTGTTATTGTACCGCCTGATGAATCAATTGGATCCGTTGAATGAACTTTGTAGCCCTGTCCACATCATTGTGTCTGTCTGCTGCAATGTATTTCCCAAAGACAAAATCCAAAGGAGATTTTGGCAAGTATCCCAAACATGTTTCAAATGGAGATATCTAAGTAGAAGAATGCTTGGCTCGATTATACGCATGTTGCACATACCACAAATGTTCATCCCAAAGCTTAGCATGTTTGTTGCAATATGCCTGAAGCAGATGCACTATTGTTTTGTTCACCACCTTTGTATGCCCGTCCATCTGTGGATGAAATGTTGTTCTCTTCTTTAGTCTGGTGTCCATAAGTTCCCACAAGCTTGACCAAAATTTCCCCAAAAACCTGGAGTCTCTATCAAATACAATAGAAGTAGGTAACCCAAAATGAACCCATACATTTTCAAAGAACATTTGTGTTGTTTGTTCAGCTGTGACTTGATTTTTACAGGGAATTAGAACACACGTCTTGCTGAACCTATCCACAAATACATATAAGTAATCATGACCTTTTCTAGACATAGGTAATCTCCCCACAAAATCCATAGATACACTTTCCCATGGTCTAGAAGGAATAGGAAGTGGAGTGTACAATCCTAGCTTTCTGTTACTTGGTTTGCTTATTGCACACATAGTACATCCTTTTACATACTTGGACACAGTTTCATGCATTCGAGGCCAATGACAAACCTTTGTAACCGAGCAATTGTTTTGTCTCCACCAAAATTTCCTACTATAAGAGAAGTATGTGCCTCCCTGATTACATGGACTCTTTCACTTTCTAGAATACATAACTTGCCCAAATGATACAAAAGTTTGTCTTTAATATGATAATTCAATTCTTCTGCTCTTTTACCATGACTTAAAGTTGCATAGACTTCCTTAAAATCTTTGTCCACAACATATTGTTCAATGTAACTTTCATGAGTAATTGAATTGTGCTTAAGGATTGTAGCAATTGTACTAGGAGGTCTTGATAACATATCAACAACTTTATTATGAATGCCTTTTTTATATCTGATGACCAAATGAAATTGTTGTAAAAACCCCATCCATCTAAAATGCCTTGATTGTTGTAGCTTAGTTTGTGATTGTAGATACTGTAATGGTTGGTGATCAGTATGTATTATTGTTTCTTTTCCCATTAAGTAATGTTTCCACTTTTTAACACTTTGTACTAAATCATTCAATTCTTTATCATAGGTTGGATAGTTAATTACTGTTGTAGTGAAGGTCTCATAATGATAGCATATGGGATTTATGTGTTGCATCAACACTGCCTCCATGGCCTAGTCACTTGCATCGGTTTCAATTTCAAATGACTGTTGGAGATCTGGCAATGCTAGAACAAGAGTTGTACTAATCTTCACTTTCGAAGTGTCGAAATCCTTTTGTTGGCTTCCTCCCCACTGGAATCCCCTTTTCACACTTGTCAAATCATGTAAAGGAGCTGCGATTAGAGAGAAGTTTGCAATAAACTTCCTCCAATATTGTGTTTCCCCCATGACCTCAATTTTAGAGGGATCAATCTTCAGTTCTCCACCCCCTACAATGTAGCCCAAATATACAAGAGATGTTTTTCCAAATTCACATTTTGACAACTTTACAAAAAGTTTCTCTCTCTGTAACACTAAAAGTATATACCTAACATGTTGGACATGCTCTTCCCTGGTCCTACTAAAAATAAGAATATCGTCTAAGTAGACTATTACAAAATCATCAATGAATGGCCTGAATACATCGTTCATTACCCGTGTAAAAGTAGCAGGTGCATTAGTAAGTCCAAATGGCATCACTAACCATTCAAATAATCCTTGTTTTGTTTTAAAAGAAGTTTTCCATATATCATGTTCAACAACTCTAATTTGATGGTAACCACTTCTTAAGTCTAACTTAGTAAAATAAACCACATTTTTCAATTGATCTAATAAATCATCAATGCGAGGAAGAGGGTAGCTGTTTTTTATCGTGATCTTGTTCAAGGCTCAGAAGTCCACGCTCATGAGCCATGTGCCATCTTTCTTTGGCACCGAGATGATAGGTGACCCACATGGAGAATCACTTGGTCTGATAACCCCTTTTTCAATCAAATCTTGTACCTGTTTCTTTATCTCTGCATTTTCCAAAATTGATAACCTGTACATTCCAGTGTTAGGAAGAGGAACATCCTATTGAAACTGCATCTCATGTTCAACTTGTCATTTTGGAGGTAATCCTTTTGGGACTTGAAATATATCATCATAGTTAGAAAAAATTCTAACTAAGTCATCTTTCAACTTTGGATCACAATCTTTGAAAGTATCAATTACGATAGTTTCCTTTTCTTTTACAACCATTAGTAAATATCTTTTACTGACATTCATTTGCCCTGAGTTGATTAGTGATAGATTCAATTTCTTCTGATGAGCCCTTACAACATATTCTTTTCCATCTTTAGTTAATTGATACTTGTTGTCTTCACGATAAAATATTTCCTTTCTATCATACATATATGGACTCCCAAGTACAATACCACATATATCTAGTGGAACCACATCTAACTCAACCTCATCTATAAATTGTGAATTGATAGCAAACTTTAGGACACATTGTTTATTCATGTGCAACTAATTATCATTATGAATCCATCCTAAAGGATATGGTTTCTTATGAGGTTTAGTAGTTAATCCCAAATTTTTAACAATTGTCTCTGATATCAAGTTTACTTGTGAGCCACTGTCAAAGAGAGTATCATTTTTTGTATGTTTGGAAATTAATCTTATGTGAAAAATTTATGTTCGTTTGATCTCATCAAATTCATTATCAACTTTTAAAGACTGAACTGAAGAAATTGTACTAGCTTCGGAATTTTTACCTTTGATTCCTGTGACTGTGACCTTAGTCTCATCTCCCGAATTGGACCCCAAGTCTGTTTGAGCTATTGCAGTAGTCTTTGGCTTCCCTTTATTTCCAAACTTTGCTAGTTTCAATTCTAGGTGAAGGATCCAACAACGATCCTCACTATGGCCTTCTTTCTTACAATGAATGCATGTAGGTTTTTCCTTCTTCATTGTATTAGTCTTTTTCCCTTTAAACTTCTCTTTACCCCTGCCTTTGAATTTTCCTTCAGTAGGTTTAAATGGTTTTACAAAATCAACATTACATTCTTGCCTCTAGATTCAAGATGAGTCGCTTGCACACACACCTCATCTAAGCTAGTTGGATTAAAAATAATAATGGTATGTCGTAAAAATATATGCAAACCACTTATGTACTTAAGCAATGTCTCTTGAGTATCCAATGGTATTCCCAACAATAAATCTCTTTTTCAAAACTCCTGTGTATAAATTTGAACAGTTTGTCCTTTTAACTACCTAAAGTTCTGCCATGACATGATAGCTTGTTGCATATAAGCTAGAGGATAAAATTGCTTTCGTAATGCAGATGTAAAATCAAGCCATGAAGAGAGAGTCTTACCAAACTTTTTAAGATCTTGTTTTGTCCTGCTTTCCCACCACACAAGGGTGGTTCCTCCCATTTTGAGACTAGCGAGCTGGATCATAGTCTCCTCATCTATGATTTTATGTATCCTGTAATACACTTCAATTTGTCTTATCCAATTATATAACTTTTCTACATTTAGTTCCCCATCATACAAAGGTAACTCAAACTTAACATCAAGCTTTAATAAAGACATGTCAGACTTATGCTTATGTGTATGCTTTTGTATAGTATGTGTAGTAGAATGAGAACTAGCATTTGAAGTAGAACTCGAAGAAGAAGGAGAAGAAGGTGGTGAAGGTGGTGAAGGAGGAGGATTTGAAGATTCTCCTTTTCCTTCACTTTTCCCCTTCATAAAAGGTTCTCCTAGAACAGGTTTCTTTCTCTCCAATAAATCATCATATAACACTTTGACCATTTCTGACATGGAGAAAAATGCTTCTTCAAAATTTCTAGTTCGTGGAGAAGTTTCTTCTTTGGTTGCCATTCTTTTCTTCCTCAACACTCGTTCTATCTCTGAAATGAATTCATACAATGATCCTTCTCCTCTCTGAGATTTGGATCTTGTGAGCAGTCAATCCTGCACTTGTTAAACCTTCCAACACAACCAAAGCTCTGATACCAAAATACTTGATCCAAAAATGAAAGGTGTTAATAACAAATTGACATTAAATTGATGCTCATGAATGATTAAAGAGTTCATCCATCATAAACCATGATGCAAATAAGAGAAGATAACATAAATAAGAAAGAGAAATAGAAACAAAGAACTTATTAACGAAGTTCACCAATGTGTGGCTATGTCTCCGGGCCCGCTTCCAAGTGGAGGACCGCTTTATTAATCTTTAATGCTCACATTCTCTTTACAATGGATCTTTGTTGTTACAAATAGGCTTTTGATCTATTGTACAAGACCTCCTTGTGCGGATGCACACATGCCTCAACAATCTCCTCTCAAAACATGACTCAATGCCCCTCAAAGCATGAGAAATGGGCCATTAGCTCAAGCTTCTCTTCACATTCCCTGCATACAAAAAGTACCCTCACAAGCTCAAAGGGCATGGTTTGTATAATTTTTAGGCTCAGTTATTGAATCCCAACTTCCCACAAAGATATGACCTCTTTTTGGGATCAAATCCCCCTCCAAATGGCCAAGAAATCTCCAAAAATGCCCGATCTGGGTCAAAACTATAGTAAAATACCCACTCTGTTACAAAACATCAAATTTAGCCCCTAAAGGATGGGCGTGCACCCCTTTTCCAGGTCATATGGGTACATATGGCCAGGCATCAGCCCACAGGGGTGCTACGCGCTGGCCCCTCCTTTGTTAACTCCTGGACGCATGGCGCCATCTATGGAACCGAGGGCCTGATCAGATGGATAGGCCCCCCATCGATCAGCCCTGGCCTGCGGTCACTGCCCTAGTCTCGTGGAGTGGTTGAGTGCTATTTCGTGTCCCCCGTGCCATACCTTATCACTGGAGTGTACGCGCCCATGTACTTAACTATGGGTGTATGGTAAGTAAAAAAACCACGGGTTGGGGCTAGACCCCAGCCTTTTCACCTCCGCCCATAAACCAAGGTAAGTTTAAATATTAAAATGTGCCTTTGGTTAATAAGCACCACATTAGGCGGGCTGGTAGCCCGTATTGATATTATGGTAGCTGCGGGAGGTATTTACCTCCACATGTAAACCTGATGAGAATAAAATATTACGGGAAGCAAGAAGAAACCCTAATTAGTTGGATAATAACCCTAGAAGACAAGTTGACTCAAGAGGATAATTTGTATTAGGTTATTAGCCTCCAAGAGAAGAAGTTGGCTAAAGGAAATATTATATACTAAGTAAATTGGCACCTAGAATGAGAAGTCGGCCCAGGCAGTTTGCCAGTTTTAGTATAAATATAGGAGGCCAGTCTTCATTCTGGCAGGCATTCTTAGAACTACAGAAGCAACACTTGTGCGCACTGTAGTTGGCCAGTTTGAGTGCAAGTTTGGAGGAGAGCTTCCGTTGCAGCTGTTGCAGCTAGCATATTTCAATTTTGGCTTGGACTATCTTTTGGTTAGGGTTTGGAATTTCTAATCAATCTTGTTACTCTTGCTTGGTGCGCTATTCTTGGAGAAATATGCACCACCCTTTGTTTGGCTATCTAGCTTAGGGTTTGCTTCCAGAATGATTCTCTATCAAGGTTAAGGTGCTCGAGGGTGGCTTCAGCCTATGGTTGGGTGACAATAGTGATATTGTATATGGTTAAACGAGCACATCCGTTATATTATAATAGGTTATGGGCCCACACCTCCTTCATTCAGTCTAACCACTGGAAGGGATCATAGCCACAAGGATACTAAGCTCATTGAAGAACTGTCGCTAGGGTTTCTAGCAGGAGCAGTTACTAAAGCACTGCTGCTAGGGTTACTAGCAGGTGCAGTTGCAGAAAACCTAATCCTCTCGTTGAGGTACCTTAAGTGAAGGGATTGACCTAATTTTTGGATAGACTAGTGCAGCCTAGCCTAGCGCGTCTCCTAGTACTCTCAACAAGCTAAGACGTCAAGTTTGAGTTTTTGGTCAAATCTAGGGTTGACCAAGTCAAGGAAACCATGACTTACTCTATGAAGTCAAAAAACAAGTTAGATGGGGATTCTAACTTTAGAGTGTGGAAGACAAGGATTGATCTCATCCTTGCCAAGAATAAAGTGTTAGATATCGTGAAAGGAAAGATTGTGGAACCAGACTTTGAAGAAGGAAAAGAGAAGAAACCGCAAAACGTTGCAGTTATGGAGAAGTTCAAAGATAGTGACATCAATTCCATGAGTATCATAGTGGACTCTATAAAATACCACTTGATACCCTACGACTCCCATCTTGACTCATCTAAGAAGATGTATGATGTCCTAATAAATCTCTTCTCAGTCAGAAACATTGGACAAGTAACGAGTCTGAAGAATGAGCTTCGTGACATGAAGATGACTGATGATGATAGCATAACATGCTACTTTGTGAGAATCTATCAGTTAAGAGATCAACTACAAGCTATTGAAGAGATCATTTTAGAAAATGAACTGGTAAATATAGTACTCAATGGTCTTCCCAAGACATGGGATGCATTTGCCGCAAGTATGAACACAAGGAAGGAGTATCTTACATTTGAAGAACTTTGGACTTGCTATGCACAAGAACAATCAAGGATCAATGAAAAAGAGAAACCCCAAAATAAGTACGATGATCAAGCCTTCACAACAAGGTTCAAGGATTTCAAGAGCAAAAATAAGTTTGGCTCCAAGAAGAAACCAAATCAAGAAAAAGATATGTCAAGAATACAATGCTTCAATTCTTGAAAGTATGGTCACTACAAGAATCATTGTCCCGAGCTAAAGAAAAGGAAGGAAACACACGAAGCATCAGTTGCCGAAGAAAGGGAACCCTCAAAGAAATCCAAGCAGGACAAAACATACTTCTTCTTCTAAGACAAGGTAACAATACTCTCCATAGTTCTTGTATATACCATATCTTATGTACATATCTTGCATATCCATTTCTTAGAAGATAACATGTTTAAAGAGAAACTATACCTATGGAATAACAACAAGATAAGGATTGTTATCACAATGACTACAAGTCAGACAATCCACATGAAAGGATGAAGTACATCGACAACCCCTGGTAACAATTCATGCGGAAGATATTACATAAGTAACAGCTGCAAGATAAGCCGAAATCATAATCAATCTTGAAGAAACCTAGAAGAAGTAAAGACAGAAAGAAGTCAACAATCAAGAGGAATTTGGAAAAAGTTTCGTGACACTTTGCAGAAGGCAATAAAGATGCAGACAGAAGCATGGACTCTGTTAGATGGAGGGAGCCGATTATATATTCCAAAAAAATAGCATGCATTCATACATGAAGCAAGGATTAGGAGGGAGCTAATCCTATGATCCATTAAAGACGATGAAGTAAATATCCATGGTAGCATCCATGAAAAGTAGTACGTGTTCAATTTGACTTTAGAAGAAGCCTTCTTCGAAAAGAAGCCTTAAAGTATCCCTGGTTGTCCATCCACATCCATGATCCTATGATGAAAGGAAGAAGTTGGAATCTTCAGAGCATGGAATCTATAGAAAACTCCATGGACCCAAGAGAAACATGAGGAAGAACATGAAGATTCCAAGAAAGAAAGAAAAGCCAGAACAACTAGTCGTTGTATCAAGAATCACAATATTACCAGTCTGATATGAACTCACTAAAAGCAATCAAGTTGAGGAACTAAAATTTGTGATGAAGAACAATGTATGGAAGACTTATGAATGAAAGCATTGCGAGATCTAGAACTAGAGGTTCTCCCAGATGGAGGGAGAAGACTATGATGATTGCTTGTAAACCATACATGAGACAATATATCATCCACAATATCCATGGGTTGGAGTTTACATGTAGAGAAACCTCAAAGGCTTTGAGGTATACCAGAAAGAGACCCTTGTATGCAGATGGAAGAACATCTTGTATGGATTCAAACAACTTGGTGCAGAGCCTTCAATACACAGTAGAAGCGTGGTGAAAATATTTATATAACAGAGATATTGTATCAGAATGGTTACTTAGAAATCCATGATGATGGATTGCTAATCCATGAAAAACTCTCATGATGACAGAAGAAGTGCCACATAGATATGTTCCAGTTTGAGCCCTGCCACAATGTTATGAGCTAGCAGGAAAAAAAAGATGAATCCAACAATGATATACTATATTGATCAGAACTATATGAAGCCTTTAGAGAAAACTAATGTTCTAGAAAGACCGAAGTACATTGAGATCAAGCATTACACTCTCCGTGATGAAGTCCAGAAAAGAGAAAGAGGTTCTCCAATATATATCTCCAGAAATGATCAGATAAGAAAACACTTTTTGTAAAACCTCTGTCCAAGATGAAAGAGTTTTGCATACTCAAGTTGGAGCTCCTGGAGATGACTTCTTTATTGAAAAAGGAAGAGATGATTCTCAGGTTGGGAGGGAGCACTGATGTGTTATTGATTTATGGACAATCATTTTTCAAGTTCGAAAAATGGTCCAAGGTGAGCAGTTCCTTTCCAGTTCGGAAAGTGGTTTGAGATTTCTGATGGACAGGCATTTTCCAGTTCGAAAAATGGTCCATATCGAACGGTCATTTTCATAATGAAAATGGTTCGATGGATTGTTGATGTACCATAGACAACGATTTCCCTTATGGTTAACATGGGGAATGGTCTAGGATAGTCTCTCTTCTTGACGGTCACTCTTAGTAGTGGTCAAGAAGACTGTTCCGACTCGTTGGACAATCATTCTTTCAAAGCTCACGGTTGTGAGCAGTTTCAAAGAATGGTCTGTTTTGGAGGTTGGTGCATGACAGTCATTTCCTTTGGAAATGGTTCGGACAGTAATTCCCTAGGGCAGATTCATTCTCTCCAAGTTGCACTTTGTTTAGTGTCAGAGGAATGGCCCAAATAGGTGAATGGTCCAGGTTCAACAATCAAGGATGGGCATTCCCTAGAGCAGACTCATTCTCTCCAGGTTGCACTTTGTTTAGTGTCGGAGGAATGGCCTAGATAGGGAATGGTCCAGGTTCAAAAATCTGGACAAATATTCTTCCTTGCTTGAGAAGAATAGTCCAAATAGCTCATTGTTGATGTTTTACCTTCTTAGGGAAGATGCTCTTCCATATCTCATAGATGTGAGTGGAAGAATGGCCCAGATGATTCAGTTTATATCATAACAATGTTTTCTGTGTAGGTTGATATCAGATGATATGATTGTTATGGAGACAGTATGTCTCCGGACAGTAGATGTATACTACTGTGGTGGATGTGTTCCACTGATTGTGACTATATGTCACTAATGAAGTATATGTGTGCTACTTGGTGTGGTAGTGTACCACTGGATTGTAGTTGTGTACTACTATGGATAAACACAGTTCTATTCTATTGAATGACATTGTTCTGATTCCCTTGAAGATTATCAGTAGTATTGGAAATAATTATCATCCAGATGGATGAATAATGGACAAAAGATTCCCCAGACGAAAAATGGTCAAGGACATTTATTCTTCTAGGATATATGTTCGGATTAGAAGAATGGATCTTGTGTCACTCTGTGGAGTGAGTGACTTATTCAACATCATGTCTGATTACTCAGATGGAGTATGGTTTCGAGAGATGATGCAGTTGATGACACTGATACTGATGATGGTGCTCATGATCTAGTCATGAGATAGTCTATACGACTATGTTGATGCTACCAAGTGAATGGTATGTTTGTGCTCAAGACCATTACCTTCAATACTTCCCTAGCTAGGAGGGAGTGTTGATATTATGGTAGCTGCGG
>CBVK0100099123.1:17751-27755 GCA_900067695.1 Picea abies
TAAACCTGACGAGAATAGAATATTTCGGGAAGTAAGAAGAAACCCTAATTAGTTGGCTAATGACCCTAGAAGACAAGTCAACTCAAGAGGATAATTTGTATTAGGTTATTAGCCTCCAAGAGAAGAAGTCGGCTAAAGGAAATATTATATACTAAGTAAATTGGCACCTAGAATGAGAAGTCGACCCATGCAGTTTGCCAGTTTTTGTATAAATACAGGAGGCCAGTATTCATTCTGGCATGCATTCTCAGAATTGCAGAAGCAACACTTGTGTGCACTGCAGTTGGCCAGTTTGTGCCCAAGTTTGGAGGAGAGATGTCGTTGCAGCTGTTGCAGCTAGCATATTTCGGTTTTGGCTTGGACTATCTTTTGGTTAGGGTTTGGACTTTCTGATCAGTCTTGTTACTCTTGCTTGGTGTGCTATTCTTGGAGAAATATGTGCCACCCTTTGTTTGGCTATCTATCCTAGGGTTTTCTTCCTTAATGATTCTCTGTCAAGGTTAAGGTGCTCAGGGGTGGCTTCGGCCTATGGTTGGGTGACAATAGTGATATTGTCTATGGTTAAACAAGCACATCCATTATATTCTAATAGCCCGACCTTGCCCAAGAAATTCCCCCATGCCCGAAGGTCATGAGGTCGACTCTGGTGGAGTCCACAACCTTTTTACAACAACAAACTAATGACAGGGTGCCACGTGGCAAATCATGACTAGGCCATGTGGCACCATTTAACTTGCCTGCTATGGTGACACTTGTCAAGCGCTTAATGCACCGCGTCTGCCACACCTGCCTAGTCAACATGTCAATCCTCTGCCATGTCATTGTATGGTCATATGCCATGTGTCACCTCCAGACGATGCCACATCAACATGATGAAATCATCATGACATCATGCTAACATCAACGTTGACTTTTTGCCTGTTTGGAAATCTCATCAGAGTGCGATAACTTTCGCATACCGTGTCCATTTGAGGAAGTAAATATATGAACGAAATCAATGTGATGAGACAGACACAATGGAATTGGTTTTGTCCGATTCCAAGAACTTTTATTTTTGATCATTTTCTGGACCTGAGGATCCTCCTGGATCATCTATAATATTAGGTAGTCCATGATATTTATTTTTTATGAAGCTTGTTTAAAGCCTTGGTATACTCCATTGTAAAAGGCTTAAAGTGACCAACTTAGCTAGATTAGCCAAGGAGAATATAAGATATCTTTGAACTTGTTCATATTTATGTGTTTTCTTTGTTTTTATTTTGCTTCTCTCGATGTGCTTGTTTTTATTATTAATAAATGATTATGTTTTCAATAATATGTATATTTGGATATAATAGATTGGAAAATAGGAATTACTTATATACCTAGCTGGATTTCATTATAAACATTGTTTTCTTCTTTTTTGTTAGTAAAGAAATACAACAAAAAATATAATGTTTTACTAGAAAATGTACAAAATGATACAATTTCCTCATTGGTGAAAGATGGTTGTTGTTAATGTTCTCACTAAGGTTCAAGTCTCTCCAATAACATCTTTTCCCCTTATGGATTTCTTACACATGTGTTGGTGCTTGTGCTTGTGTTTGTAGCTGGGGATAAATGTTGGTCATGGGCAACTTTGGTAGCACAAATGCCCCACACTTGTAGCTTCTTAGCCAAAAGATTTTGATTTGAAAATTTCAAGTTGGCTACATTAATTGTTGTACTGATGGACTAGAGAAGGAAAAACTTTGCATCAAGATAAAAATAAGGTACTGAAAAAAATGATACAACTATTGGTGATCCTTCATGTTTAGTATGAGGATCTTAGTGCCAATCCATATATGTGATTTACAATCCATATCAAATATATGGCCACATATAAATGATTGATTGTCAATTTATCTATAAAAAGCCACATCCTAACTTCATTGGTTTACAAAACTTGATAAAAATACCCATCTTGTTCAAAAATCCATGGTTGAATGTCATATTCACCCATTTTTTTTTCCCTTTTTGCCTTGCTCTTTCCTTGTTTTGGTCCGACTAGCATCCTAATTGGGGACTAATGGAGCTTTTATTAACAATGATTATTTTGTTGCATTTAGTAGAGTTGTTAGAATAGAAGGATATTCCCAACTCCAATGTTTATTAAGTTGGTTGATGCCATTTTGTTGACATTCAAAGGTCACTTGAGTGGTGTTTATCCTCAAATTTTCTAAGTCATTTGCAAACTCTCTCTTGTATATCCTTCCCCATACTTAGAATTTTCCACATTTCTCACAGGTTTACAACACATCTTTTCTTAGCCCAAAGTTCCGTGACCTCCAAAACATACCATCGCATTTTGTTGCCATCATTTTGCACCCGTACTTAGTTTATTTCTTGAAAATCTCATCGCGTGTCTAAGGCGTTTCTCTATTCACTTGTATATCAATGCAACCTCTTTGTCCAACTGATTCTCCATACTTAGTCACTTTCTTGTAATCTATTGTGCTCCGCGGGATGTTACGATTCTTATCCACTATACCTTTCACTCTCGCAAACCCACCGCACTACGACAATCCTTTTCCTTTATCACTTCATATCCCCAACTCCGCCAACCCAACTCACTTCTCTTACTTAGTCTGATTCTTGAGTTTTCACTGCAAGTTCATGGGTCCACGATGATCTTACTATTGCTCCACACACCCCTGATCATGATTGATATGATCCATTTTCATACTTAGTCTCTTTTTCAAAATCATACCACGGGTTCACAAACATATGATGATTTCATATCTTCTCTACACTCTCACGATTCTGCTTCCCCTATCATTGATTTCCCTACAATAACTTATGTCATGTCTTGTCATATTCTCCAATGAACATTAAATTCAAATCTCATGGAGATAACAAATGGGTTAAGTATTAAAAGGTCGTTATTAATGGCGATCTTCTCAACATAGTCCTCCATCATTTTAAATTTAATTTGCATTAACCACCCATCAAACTAAAATTCCTAAAGTATTTTATGATAAAAAGGGTATAATTTGGTAATAATGTATTGAAAAGAGTTGTACACTAATTCACCAACTTCACAAAGTATGACAACAGAAAGGAAAGAACACTTCCATGTAGACACCATAAATTCATTTGGACGGGAAGATAAGAGGTTCCAGTGGTCAAGATCATACATGTATTATTCATCATTACCATTGCCGGAAAGGAATGTGAACCAAATCAGGACGTTAGGGATTGCTCAAGCAGGTTGTGTTCTGGAAGTGTTTGATTTTAAAGAATTGATTTTATGGTGCATAAACAAGTTCGATAAGAACCAAAGAATAATTCATCTTCATGGTTAATCCCCAATTTCTTTAGCTCCTTCAATCTTCAAAAGAATGCTAAGACTTCCATATCCAACAATGAATTTTAAAGGGGATGAAGCAAAATATTTATGAGAGCAAGAAATGGTGGATTGGAGCTTTTGCAAGAGTATCTTTAAGACCCAACAATGGTTCCAGAAGATATATCAACTATCGAGGTTAGTTCATTAAAAATCCCTTATCAAGAAATGGCATGGCTATTCGCCAGGGTAGCTGGACAAGAATCTACAACTACCATTCCTCATCTCGCTCTGTATATCCTGTATTTTTTTATTCATGAAAAATTATTGTTCAATTGGGAAAATATAATTTCTAATGAATTATCTTTTCAACGATCAAACTTTAGGAAGAATAATTTTTTTACATGTCCTCATACCTAATCTTTTCCATTACTTACCATCATGTTTTCAAAGGACTACATTTAGCCAAACAAATCAATTGTAAAATTGATCCAGTTCAGATGTGGTACCCCACCTTATGGAAGCAGAAGGCCATGTATCATTTTTATGAAGTACACAATTCATTTATTTCTTCTTTTAAGAGATTATTTTTTCGACCAAATACATCAAGACTATCTCTGGATAAAAAGGGAAGTTTCGAAGCAATAGAGCATTTTAGTATCATCAGGATTTATTTTTCCCATGAAAGACTCACATATCTCCCGTATTATGTGTTTGATAAGATGTTTGTAATAGTAGTCTGCAAATAATATATATTTTTGGTGCATTTCTTTCATGAAAAGAGGAAAAGGCAATTTATCCTTTTTCCTTGGAAAATTGGAGAAATAACATTCAAAAGCACTACAAATATTGATGAATTTTCAATTCAATTTGATTAGTTTAATTTAAAGGTAGTAGATGAAGTCAAAGGGTTTGACCCTAACAACTATTCATGAAACACATGATTTATGTGGGCTACAGTGTCACATTTGCTACTACATTCTTATTAAGAGAAGAAGAGAACCCTCAGGAACTTCCTATTGAGAAAAACAACAAGAATATATTGAAATTGTTCTTAGCACTAGTGAGCAACATAGACAACATGGAAAATTTGTAAATGAAAGGAGTACACAATATCCCAACATTTCTCAGAATAACATCCTACCAAAACAAAAATTTCAACCTATAACTCAAGAACAAAATAAATCTGCAATAAACAATTCTGATGATGGAGGTGACCAAAACCTTCCTAAGGGAAGTATGGAAAGACCACACAAGCTATGGAAACACAAGATATGGAAACACTACTAAAGGGTAAAGCACTTTGGAAATTTTCAAATACTATGGTTCCAAACGCTATGGATGAACATGATAAGTTCATTATTAATGGGAAGAAGGACGAGGTTGTAGGCATCATAGTTACCTACATCTATGGGGAGATTCACTTTCATACGAGCATGATCAAATAACCAAATGAAGTATGGAAGAAGTTGAAGAATATATTTGATAAGATTAACAAACGTTGGGTTATGTAGATTGAGAAAGAGTTGATATTTATTAACCCTCTCTCCTTTGATAGGATTGAATATTATTTGTCTCATGTGAAGGAGATACAATTGAAGTTCGGTGAATGTGGAAAGGATTTTTCGAAGAAGGATGGTCGACTTATAGAACCGATCTTCATGAATCTAAAGACACCCTATGATGTTCTTTTATTTGACATTATTTGCTAGTTAGGCTTCTTGAAATTAAGATGGTAAGGATTGCACCTTTGATTCTTTTTGTGGTTTTCTAATTAGGGCACAAGACAATTTATTTGATGAGGGTAAACTTGAGAATAAGAAACATGCCCTTCTCTTTAAGAGAAAATATTGACATAAATAAAGGAGATTATGTCATGGATATAATTGGGAGAAAGATCGTGGAGGCTACCATGATAAGGATTGTGTTAACCAGACTAACAAGAAGAAGCATGATGGTCAACCATAAACTGAGAAAGGTAAGAAGAAAAAGACCTATTGATACTATGGAAAGGAAATACATGTGAGAAGACTCACTAGAAAAATACCAATTGTCTCGAAGAAAAGGTAAAAAATCTTGAAGGTGGCATGTTGATCGATCAACCTATAACATCAACTTTTAGAAAATAAGGGTGATAACTATACTTTCTTTGTTGATAATTCTTATCCATTGTATGCTCACACTTCTAAAAGTGAGTGGATAGGCGATTGTTGTTGTACCCATCATATGGCTAAAGATGTTTCTCTATTTTATTCATTAAATAAGGCTATCAAAGAAGAAATACTTGTTGCAAATGATTATGCACTTAGTGTTGCTAGTTGTGGCATGATTGAATCTTAGAATGGTGTGATCATTGATATGTATCATGTGTCAATTTTGAGTGTCAATTTCTTGTTTGTATCCCAACTGACCTAGGTTGGAAAGAAGGTTGAATTAATGCATGATTTGTGTCAACCAAGAGACGATAGGGGACAACAAAGTTAACTAAAATAATCAATCTTTGTTATGGAAAAAGCTTGTAAAAGCTAGATTATCTCTAAAAACCAAATGCATAAACAACCAAATATAATCAATTGAAAGCAATAAACAATACCAATCACATGAAGATGAAAGCCAAGAATTGATAACAGAGAAACCCAATGGGTAAAAAACTTGATGTATTGATTTTTCACCCTTGGGAAGTTAATCTTCAAAGTTTGTAAGCTATAACCTTGAACAAAAGTGAATTGATTCAATGGGCTCAAATACAATTACAAAGAGAGATATGTGAGTCGTACTAAGAAGAACCCCCTTCTCATAGAGCTTGGACATATTTATACAATCTCTAAGTGATGCTTAGGTAACCTACCATGTTTTAGTTATAATTTAGTTACATAAATGAATGAACAAGACCAACCTTCATCTTGGTAGCTATCAACTAAAAGAAGAGACATGCACTACAACATTGGTGTTTTCCTATGTGTCTAATGATTGTTCAAAATGTCTTCTAACGTGTATGTTGAATCATTAACTACCATCTAACATGTATGATGATTAATCATTGTCAAAGGATTCATAATTTGACCAAGTTAATGTCAACTAGGGTTCACCTAGATAATTGATTGAGGACTGCACAATTTTATTTGTTGTTAGACAATTCTTGGGATGGATTAGACCTTCCTCTTTAACTAGAAATGGTCCCCATTTATTTCTCATGTAGGTGTGGAAACATGCATTCCAATTTAGTGGTTCTATACCACTTACCATATGTTAGGAGTTGTCCTGCTTTGGCCACCTAGAAGAATTGAATTGTATGAATCCTTGTACAATGTGCTTATTGTCCAACACTGGTTTAGATTACAAGTGGTTCTTAAACATTTGGGTGGATGTATTCTAGTATTTTGTGTTGCAAGTTATTCTATTGCAACAATGGTGGAGAATGTGGTCAAAGCAAGTTCATAGTGTTGGATATATTCTAGGTATGATGGAATGCTAAGCTTAAAATAATTTTCCCAATTTTCTCAAGTATGGTGTATAGACCATATCTCAAGTGATTTTTCTTCTTGTCTGGGCCATTGAATATTTATTTTTGTAGATGAAACTATAATTGACACCTAATTCAGAATGAATGAGGGAGACAATGCTTGTCATGTTGAGGATTTGCTTTTTGTCTAGCTCTTTATAACATTTCATGTGCTTGATTATGGGTCTCACAAACCTTGTCCTTGAACTTAAGTGCCGTGTTGATTTCTCATTGTTCATGGTCTATGTTGGTTACATTTAGTCGACTAACTAAGTCAGTAGGTGTCGAGGGTTGAAATCGATGACATATTTCAAAAGGAATTTTACCTGTGGAACTATGTTGAGCACAATTGTAGTTGTGATAGATGTATAGGAAAATCTCATCCCATGTTTCACAATGCTTATGGTTCTACATACAAAGAAACTATACCACCAAGCGATTAACCACCTCGATCTGTTCATTTGTCTAAGGATGGAATGTCATTGACATGGATAGTCGTGTGTCAAGTTGTTGACACAATGTCTTCAAGAATACAATAGAAAATTTGGAATCATGATCAATGATTATTGTATTCAGTAGGCCGCAAAATTTTCGAACATGTTTGAAGAAAAGTTGTGCTAACTGCTTGATAGTTGTAATCTTCTTACAAGGTATGAGGATAGCCATTTTTTAGAATTTGTCGACCACTACTAGGATTGCATCATGTTGGTTCTTGGTGACAAGATATCTAGTTAAGTAGTCCATGGAGATAAAATCCCATGGTTGATTTAGAATAGAAAGGGGTGTGTACAAACCCTATTGATGATTTCATGGTTTGGTGATGGCATAAACCACACATGACTTGATGAATATATTGACATATGACCTAAGTGAATGACAATACAAATACTTATTCAATATTTTAAGAGTTTTTCTAGCTACTGCAAAGTGTTGTAGTGTGCATCCCAAATAATTTTATGTGGGAGCTCAACTTGAGGTACACAAAATTGTCCTAGCTTGTAGAGAAAATTGTCCTTCAAATTATGGGAAAGGGGAATTGAATAATATATCTAGAAATATTGATATAGATATGAAAATTCAATGCCATCTTCATATAGTTGAGGCCAAGTAATGATTTCGTAACCATGCATACTAAACATTGTAAGAATTGAAGTGACTAGCGGTTAACTAATGTAATCAATTGTTGCAATGGATTTGCTTTTTTCGTACTTAAATTACCAATTGAAATTTTTGTAAGTAACTAATCCACTTGAGTTGTATTATTGTCTGTAACTTGGATTGTGACTGAGTGAACTATAGAGGCTTGCGGTCAATGTGGATGATTGTTTCATTGCCTAGAATGTTGTGCATACGATGCTTAAATGCTTGCACAATGGCATACAGTTCCCTTTCGTAGGTCAATTAACTACAAACAATATCAGTGAAATTTTTTAAACTGTGTGACCATCTTAAGTGATCATGGCTCCCATGGCATAATCTAAAGTGTCAATCTCTATTTCAAATGGTTGATGTAAATTAGGTAGAGTGAGAACTAGAGATGTATGTACTAATATTGTCCTTAAGTTGTTCAAAATATTGTTGTTGTTTTGTTTTCCATTTGAATTTTGTCTTACCACCCCCATTCATCAATCAAGTAATGTGGCAAAATCCTAACATAATTTTGCAATAAAAATCCTAATATCGTTAATGGAATCCCTAAGGTAATTCCTCATGATGATGTATGTGAAGGGTGTGTGCTTGGAAAGCATCATTAGGTTGCATTCAAGATAGGTAAGCCTTGGAGAGAAAACAATGACTTGGAACTTATCCATAGTTACCCTTGTACAATGAACCAACTATCATTAGTTGGGGCAAGGTGTGATTTTACTTTAATTGATGTTTTTTCTAGCTATACTTGGGTATACTTCTTGTAGAAAAAAGACCATGTCCTTGAAAAGTTCAAGAAATTTATGGCATTGGTTGAAAAACAATGTGGTTGATTTTTGAAAATTTTGAGGTCTAACAATGGTAGAGAATATGTGATCAAGGCATTTTAGAGCTAATTTTCGGAGAATGGTATCTCCTGGTAGAGATTGATACCTTACAAACCTCTGTAGAATGATGTTGTTAAAAGGAAGAATATAACTTTTGTCAAAATGGCAAGGTGTTTTCTTCAAGCCAAATGTATGCCAACTAGATTCTAGGCAGAGGCCATTTACTACCCAAATTATATTTTGAACATGATTTTGACCGAGGTTGTGTGGTATATGACTCCTCTTGATAAATGGAGTGGAAGAAAACTCTCAATCAAACATATCAGAACACCTAGATGTATAGTGTGGGTTCATATTCTAGATGATAAGTGAAAGAAGTTGGATGCTAAGAATCATGCTTATATTATGATGGGTTATTCTAATGACTCAAAATCCTATAGGTTATTTAATCTAGTCAAAGAAGAAATTATTTGCATGAGGGGTGGTGTATTTGATGAGTAGAATTTATGGATTTTCTTGTTGAACTCTTCTTGTATCATTTAAGTAACAATCCATTTGAAATTGTGATAAATTATAGATTGACTAACCTATACATTGCATCTACCAATGTCTTGACCAACTTGTCGAATAAATAGTCAACTCACATAAGAAACCCTACTTGTAGTTAAACCTCTTCAACAAAGTTGACTACAAGTAATGGATGGTCTGATTATTCAACTGTGGCTTCTCATCATGAATTTGTTGTAGGAACTCCTTTTATAAGGGATATTACTTTTCGTCAATGGGAAGCTAAGACAATTGAAGTTTCTAGTTTTGATCTAGGTAATGTAGATGTCTCAAGGAAGACTAGAGGATAGACACATTATGATAATGTTTCTTTGATGATGCTTATGCTCAAGGCATGTAATCCTGATGCATATGTAGATGCACGTGGTAAGCCCGAATGGGAAAATGTTATGGATGAAGAGTACAATTCCTTGATGAAAAATAAGACTTGGGAATAATTTGGTATCTTGATTGCAAGGAAAGGGGTCTACATGACTAAATTTACATTAGAAGGTGTTGTTGAGAGACATATGCTAGTTTGGTAGAAAAATGGTTTTCTTGGTAGGAAAGTATCAACTACACTAAGACATATTCCCAACTTGCAAAGATAAATTTGTTGGATCATGTTGTCATTGATGCCAATGGTTTGTCATTGATGCATTACTTGGGAGATTGTTGG
>CBVK0100099124.1:0-19474 GCA_900067695.1 Picea abies
ATTGGTTTCCACTTGGACATATAACATTCTCATCAAGGGAATCATATCAATCAATTACTTGACATCAACCAATGACATCAATCAAACCAAACCATTTACATCAATGACATATGATCCAACAATCTCCCAAGTAATCAAACCATTGGCATCAATGACAACATGATCCAACATAGGTATAACATATCTTTCACTATTCTTATCGGATCTATTCATATCAAACCTTATTTCATCTATTAATGCCTTAGTTTTTAAGCTAGGATAGAATCTATCAAACATACCTAGATCCATATTCTAGAAACAAAAATTTCCACTTATCTTACTTCTATAGAGCACAAAGCTTTCAAATCTAGAACTTTTAACTATTCTTACCTTTATCAGAGCACATAAATTGCAGATCTTGCCTCTTTTAATCAAAACTTTTCACTTTTACCTTTCTTACAGCACAAAGAGTTTAGATCTTGCTTCTTTTATTCAGATCGGGATTCTTTCTTTCAGCACGGAGCTTTATAAATCAAGTAGGGTATTGTGCACTAGGGCACAGATCTTCACACAAGACTTTTAGGTCAACCTTTTGCACAAAGCTTCTTCTTCTTAGTTCCCAGCAATGATAGTTTCAGTCCGGGCAACGAAATCATTTGTTGGCACAGGGGTAGACCCAGGGTTCAACGCTACAACAGCACACCAACAAAACCCTAACTACTGGCCCTTTCGGCAACACCTGCGAAGCAGATGAAGTCTCACCTGAGGTAGAGGCAGGGGTGGTTGCAAGACTCAGGTGTCTGCAACCTTATTTGGGACACGGATATGTGATTATGATTCTTAACAAAGCACTTAATAGCATCAATTTCCACAATATGCAATCAATAACTACTTCACTGATAAAACAGGGCTTCACAGCATTCACATTGATATATCATAATTAAGGACTTAGTATCAACAAATTACTCAGATCAAATAGATGAAGAACTTATCACATTCATATACATCAGATCTAGCATTCTATACATCATTAGCACCAAGCATAAACATATCTATCTAGTCATCCCTAAGAATTTAGCAAATAACATATAAATGCACCAGAATCAACACAAAGAATAATAACACAGTGTTTACATGGTTCACCCCCACCCTAGGGTTATGTCCACCAACTCTTCTTCTTTATTGTCTTCAGTCAAGCAGTTACAAGCACAGAGCCTCAAACCCTTACTCCACACAGGACATAAGATTTGCGCATCTCGCTAGATCATTCTTCCTTGCGCTAAAGCACAAATCCTTCTATAACTTCTTACAATGATTTGCACTTAGCTCTGCAAACCTCTTACAGTCATGCACAAAGCACTTACATACTCTACTCACATTCACATCACATAGATGCACTTCTTCCTTCTTACATTTCCTAGCCTTCTATTTATACATACAAAATAGGCCTAAGCATGGGTAAACCCATGGGTCGACATCCCATTCCCATTACATAATCCCAAAAACCCAAAAAGGACCCAAAAGTGGATTGAGATCCTGTGATTTCTGCTTCATCTTGCGCTCCTCCTTTGACAGGCTGTCGAAGTCCCAAAATAGGTCACAATGACCAAGAATCTCCCAAACTTGGTCAAGGGCCAACAAACATTATTTAAAAGTAAAATGTTATGTTAGTTTACAAAAATATTGGTTCTAGATCCAAAGGATGACCACTACAAGTTGTCATCAACAAGAAGGAGGATGAGGTTGTAGGAGTCATAACAACCTACATCTATACAGATTGAGTCCTCTAGGGATTGACGAAATAGATTAAGTAATTCTTGTAGGCTACATTCAAGTTACAAAAAGGGAATTAATTATTTACTTAATGTCATGGGCATGGGTATTAAATTAGTTTTAAAAGGGGACATTGAGTAAGTGGTTAAAAAGGAACCTAAGTGACTTTGAGAATAGGAAAAGTCACTTAAACTTATTAAAGGGTAAAAATGTCACAAAAAGGTGAATGAAAGAAAAAAAGGGGAAAAGAAGGTGCCCTCTCTCATTCTTGCATTGGTATTTTCTAATTTCTCATTGAGAGAGCTCTTTGTGGATTTGGAACTCTTGGGACAAAAACCCTAGGAGGATTTTTCAGAGATTGTCTTCGGTGGTGAGAGAAATCCACCCTAGTTGGTCATTTTGGGAGAGATCTCATAGATTCATTCACTGTGTTTTCATTACCAGATGGAGATATCCTTACTTGTAGCAAGATTCTTGTTGTGTCTAAGTTTCTAGAGGAGGCCTTGAGTTATTTTTCAAATAAGGGGTCAAGCTGCTTAGGAAGACAAAGTTTTACCAAAATAAATCATGGGAAAACAAGGAAAATTTTCATTCTATGAAGTTGGGCGTTTCATTGTTCTTGCAAGAAGTCGAATAGGGTGCAAAGTTCATGTCTCTTGAATATAAAGAGGCGAATCTGGGTGATTTGGCATGATTTTTTGTATGGGATGAATCAAATATTAGTATTTGGTGCATTCATTCCTGTGATAAGACAAAATATCAGACCTATGCCAAGTGTTCACTTGATCTGATATTTTATTGATGTTGGGAGATTTCATTATGTGGGAAAATCATATACCAGGAGAGCCAAATTGTTGGAAGCTATATTATCCACTTTCTAAGAGAGGCGATTCTAGTTCTGGGTTGCACCATCATTCTTGTGGTTAAGTTTTGAGTGGATACTAGAGTAAATAATAATTGTATCATTCCATATTGAAGGCAATTTCACACATGTTAGTTGCTAAGAAAATATCTTACATACATTTGCACAAACTCCAACTCATAGGCTTGTATACCTTACATATGTTTTCTATGTAAATTTCTTAAGTCATAGTCAGATCTTGTTTATGAACAATCCATGTTTTAGTCACCATTTATATTGATGTTCAAAGCACTGTGAAAATAAATTATGTACTGCTGATACATACATTTTGGAGTAATAACTTATGAGTGAAATATTACCAATTTTCTCTTTCATTGTTGATAAGCGAGCAAACTATTAATGGTAGATAAACAATATTGCATACCAAATGTTTGACTAAATATCTATAACAACAAATTGAATGAAAACTAAGGGAAAATCATGGCATAGTACATTATAGTAGTATCAAATACTAAGTCTTTCCATCCTGAGGAGATTTAAAATTTCAAGAATCAAGGAGACAGAGAAGGGTACATCACCTACAGAAGTAGGAGGCAGTGAGGGGAAGAAAATGTTTTCAATCAGGAAGAGATAGTAGAAGAAAATCAACCTGGGGAAGAACAAGAAGAAGTAGCCATGGGGGATTAGAATGAAGATGGGGCCTTGCAAATTTTAGAAGGAATACAAAATGGGGAACAACAATTAGCACAGTTGTTGGCACAGTTGATTTCTACCAAGAAAGAAAACCAAAACCATGGGGGTAATAATGGAAATGGAGGCATTAATGGACACCATGGGTGAAACAAAGGTGTAGGAGGTCCCAACGGGAAAATGGAAACCACACAAATGGAAGAAAAAACCATATTCATGCACAAGTTGGTACCAAAACCACAGGAAGTATCATTCCCAGGCTTTTTTTACCTCAGTTCACAAGGAACCAACCGATGGGGAATCAAGGGAAACGAGGTCAAGGTGATACTTTTGATTATTATTGGAGGGATTATTAGGATATGGGTGAGGATTTCAAGGAATCCATGTCACTAAAGGACTACTGCAATATCAAATATAGGAATAGGCCAAGGGAAGTTAATAAGGGTCAGCAGAATGGTGATGTCAGGAGGAAGGTTGGGAAGCTCTCCATTCCCTCTTTTGATGGTTCAAGAAAATCCATAGCTTGAGTGTGGGTTCAAAAGTTGGATACATGCTTCCAACTTAATAACATGATAGAGGATAAGGAAATTAAATTATTTACGTTGCATTTAGATGGAGAGGCCCATGAGTTGTGGTACCATGGATTGGTCATCCTGGGACATGCCAGCAACACCTCTTACCTGGACTTCACGTAGAAGATGATGAAGAGGTTTGATAGGAAGGATATGGGGATACACTTCAAGGAGTTGGCACAAATCAAATAGGTTTGGACACCGGATGCATACATCACCGAGTTTCAAAGGTTGGTGGTCACAGTGATAGACATATCAAAGTAGAGGTTGGTGATGTATTTTACAAAAGGATTATCTGAGCCACTACATGGTTGGGTGAAAGCCTTAAAACCAAAGATGATGCAGGATGCTATCACTTGGACACGAGACATGGAGGATGTGTTCCGAAAGACAAAAAAATTATCCAAAACATTCATTCCTCAAAAGAACAAAGATAAGAATCCCTTTCAAAAAGAAGGAACGGGAAAGGGGAATATGGATGAGGAAACTCGTAATGCATTGAGGAGAAAGAAGCTTTGATTAAAATGAAAAGAACCTTGGGAGAATAGACACAGGTGTATGGGTAATGGAAAGGAACATTATATAGAGCTCCTCTTAGAGAGTGAGGATGAGGAGGAAGAAGAGCATACATAGGATTGTGAGTAGTACAAATCAACTGTGGAGCAACCATAGGAGGAATCCAAGAGTGGAGATATCGCCACTCTATCAAGTGTCTCAATATTTCACACATTCAGGATCAGGGGTGTTGTATAGGGTCAGTGAGTCACCATATTCATTGATGGTGGGGAAACCCAAAAATTTATTGACTCAGCCTTGGTGTCTAAGAGAGGGATCCATACGATGGATTTCAAGGGATTTTATGTGGAAGTAGTTAGTGGTCATGTCATACATTGCACACAGAATATTCTGCAACTATGTTTGGCATTGGGAAACTACACAGTGATTGATGAATTCTATGTAGTTGAGTTACAGGATACCAATGTCATATTGGGGTTCAGTGGCTTGTGTCCATAGGGACACATACAATCAAATACAAGGCTATAGAATTGGAATTTAAGGCAGCAGATTGGACAAAAGTGGTCTTGAGAGGCATGTTAAATGATGTTCCCATGATCGTCTCCACTAAAAGGATGGAGAAAATATTTAGACATGGTGATGTCGCTTATGCAGTAGAGTGCTTGGTCACTAGTGAGAATCCTTACAGTATAATCCATCAACATCATGTGGACATATAGACATTATTGAGTATACATGACCGAGTATTTTTGCATATACCTCCATGGAGACCACCTGATAGGGTATTCAAGCACAATATTGAGTTGGAGGAGGGAGCCAAAATAGTAATCACTACTCCCTATAGGAACCCTAAGAAATTCAAGGATGAGATTGAAAAGTCCGTTAAGGAGCTACTGAAGATGGGACATATTAGTCCAAGTACAAATCCATTCACTTCTTTGATGGTGTTGGTAAAGAATAAGGGTGGTATGATGAAGATGTGCATTGATTATAGGCCGTTGAATAAGAAGACAATTAAAAGCAGGTACCTGTTGATGGGCGAAATTGACTGCTTGTCAATTGGAGGAGTGAATCCGGTCCGGGGTTGTCTAATTAACCCAAGCCGTTTGGATTAATCCACTTTGACGGGTGTACTCCTCCAGTTGACGAGTGGTCAATTTCGCCCATCAACCAAATGGCGCTAGAAGGAGGGTTGACTGACAAGCTGGCCTTGTAGGAGCCTTTATTTTAAATGTATTCAATTTCCCCATGGCTCCCCAAATCACTGTGATGGAACATGCTTTCAACTTCTCATTACCCGATGTTCCAACGAGACAGTCTCTCGCTTGTCCAAAATCAGCTTTGATGGTGGAGGCAATACATCTGCTAAAGACCACCTTAACAAGTAATTTTGGTACAAATGCATCAAACATGACATCTCAGATTTAAGAGTTTTATGCAAACTATTCGCTTTTACTTTTAGAGGTCGGATCAAACATTGGATTGAATCCTTTCCAGCATGTCACATTTTTTATTGGTTTCAATTTGTAGATGAATTTCTAGATGCTTTTGAAATTTAAGATTTCGATCAATTATGTGAAGAATTTCATACTTCGCTAATCAACAACGATTCATCTTCAGAAGGATTTTTGACAAGAGTCTATCATATCCTCTGTAAATTTAATCTCGATGACATGTCATTTGCATTAAATCTCTTCTATGATGCTTGCATCCCTTCCATCCAGTCATATTCAATCACGAGCAAAGAACCAATTGCAAATCCTATCACTCAATTGCAAGAGCAATTTTCTTCGCAAGATGAGAAGAATCCTTCTGATAATGTTGAACAAGCTAGGGATATAGAATCTATTGACCAGGTTCTTAATGACAACCAAATTAGTTTTTCCTCTGAATCATTGCATTTTCAGTCTTCGACCAGTATGGAAGAAGATTCGTTTTTGGCTCAAGGTGAATATCCTCATTCTTGTAACTCATGCTCTAATCAATATTTAAAATCAGTCATTGAAGAACACTTAAGTGAAGAAAATCATCTTAAACGTTCTAGTACTCCTATGAAACTGATTAGAGAAGAAGATATGCAACTAGAAGAAGAAACCTTAAACCTTCATCCTCAAAATGCACTTTGTCCACAGGAAAGACTAGATGTTTGTCACATAAATTTTGAATTATCTATCACACAGAAGGCAAATCCATATCATCATATTATGTTGAGGAATTCGTCACCAAAACAGAGTAAGAGTTTTAAAGAAAGTGAAGAGAAATGTCTTGAGAATACCATTGTTAACTATCGTAGTTCAAGAGATTCTTTTCATGTGCTTATTTCTGATTCCTTTTATTTTTTATATCCTGATATATTCCTAGACTCTGTTGGACTTGACATCTTACCTACAACATCCTACTCTTTTCTGCCACAATCATATCCTTTCAATATGCTAAATTTTGGTGAAATTAATTCCAAACCTAACATTGATAAATTTGGATTTGATGCTTGTTCACTTTCATCACTCATATGGGAAAAGGACATGTTGCGAGATGATTTTACACAGTTTATTGTTGAAAAAGACAATGCACTATATTTTATGGAGATCAAACATTCTACATTTCACATTCGTTCTTTGATTAGCTCGAATCTTAATGTTTATGCATCACATTTTGAAATTATCAATCTCATCAAAGGAAGCATTCAAACCAATGATCTAATTGACGTCATGAATCCTCTTATGATGATTTCCCCATCGATATATTTGTTTCATCAAAGTCATGGTTTGCATCCTCATTTTTGTGACAGGATCTTAGGATGGCTTGAATATTCATATATAAAAAAATTTCATAATAAAGATAAAGTTATGCTTGCTTTCTTTTTACCTAAGTATCTTGGAGGTAAGCGTGACATATTTATTTTAGATCCTCCATGTGAAGAAATTAATGAACACTTAGAGAATTGTCAGGAGGATTGGGCATTTCAGCCTTGGCTGATGGTTATTTCATTTCCCCGTAATCTTGACAATTTTTTCAAAATCACCTACACTCGCCCATGCCATTATGACCCTTATCATGACAAGATTTCACAATGGCTGGAGGATTCATACATCAAGAATATTCAAGGGAATGGTAAGATCATGCTTACTTTGTTTTTAGATGATGATTATGAAGGTAAGTGTGATATGTTTCTGTTACCATTCTTATTAGTAATGCTTGATTTTGTTTCCATTGCAAGATTGGAGTTACTCCGATGGCTACATTGGAAGCATGACTTCACGTAGTATTCTGATTTGTTTAATAGTTAGGGTAGGTTTAGGAATAGGTTTTCTTTCAGTTTTATTTCTCACTATTTCTCTTTGTAATAATGCATTCTTTCAGTTACAAAGAGAAATAGAATGCTTCATCTTGAAAATAGCTGTCAAAGGTTGTTGGAACATCTATTGTTGTCCCTCTCTGAAATTGTAGGCTGGTTGAAGGTGTCTTTTGTCTGAAAGTCGATTCCTCAGTTGCAATCTGCACTTGAAAGTATTCATGAATATCTTTAAAAGGTCTCTTTACGATGTCCCTGCTCTTTAAGAAAGAAACTCAATGACATCTCCCCATCCTGGAAGATTGGTTCTATTAATGAATTCTCTTTCAGATCTTGATGAAGGTTTGCTAGAAAAATTTAAAGGCCTGTGGAAATACTAAGTTAAAAACCAGAATTTTCAACGTCACCCTGCTCTTTTGAATATCTTTAAAACTATATCAGAATGTGAATAAATTTTCAGAGAGTTGTGGGAAGTGCTTGTAAACCCACTGGGATACTTAACAGGTCTACTGGTAGCGGGTAAATGCATGCATGACACCAAGATAACTTTGCCGGGGTACTGAACAGGCCTGCTGGTAGTGAAGCAATGTCAGGTAAAAGAAAATTCTTAGGTATGGACTTTGTGTTGGCCATAAGCATCCTTCGTTCTCATTTGAACTTTCTTGGATATGATACAGATGTCAGAGTGAGTTAATTGACATCCATGTCGAGGCTATGAACGCCTGCTAGCAGCAGTGGCCCTGTCAACAGTATCGGAGACATTAACTTAAACATTGTGTCTTTCTTTTGCCAAGTTTGTCACTAGGTTTCATTCTTTAAACGAAAGGTATATGAAACTAGGCTGCATCTTGTTTTTTTTAAAAAGATGTTCAAATAACCTTGCAGTTGTTCTTCGATTTGAAGTCTTTCAGATTTCTCTAGCCTGAACTCGTTTGTTTTACAGGGATAACTGCTTCTCCCAGCGTGTCACCATTGTTGGCAGCAATAATATAATTTCTATTGTTTGTAAGCTACCTACACAGGGTCTCTAAATTCTCATTACTCGTCATGACCATTCTCACTAAACGACACTTTTCACTTGTCACTTTTTACACATCTTCCTTTCAATTTTTGTTTTCTTGACTCTAATCATGAAAACTCGTAGCTAGAATTGACATTTTGTTTAAATTTTTTATTAAAGGAAAACTGTTCATATGGTCTATTATCAAATTGTCGTATTTTTCTATGAACATGATTGTTTTCCTTGTTTATAACCCCTTGGTCCTAAACATTCCTTGGTTACATAAGTGAAAGACCTCCACTCATTAATAATCGATTAATATTAATGGGGTTTTTTATTCATAAAACTTTTAAGTATCCAATGTTTAATTGATACATTTACTTTGTAATCAAGTCATAAACGTGTGTTCTATGGTTTTCAAGTGTTTAAATCCTTATACATACCCATATTCCAAGGTGTCATATGAAGTACTGCATGCTATTTTTGCTATGTATGGTCTCGGGCTTCACAATTTCATTCCCACGCATGGTGATTAATGCCTTAGCCTATAGTTTGAACTGTTATAGTATTGATTTGTGGAAACTCAGGGCTATGGCTCTGTGGTTTTTTATCAAACCTTACCTCCGAGTTATGTGTTGATTCCCTTCTATTCGCCAAGGCTCCATTGGTAAGGATCGAGCCCAATGGCATCCAAACCTTGTTATCATATGATAATGCCAGGGACGATTTAGAAAGAAACAATTGACATTTGTTCATTGAAAAGTTTAAAGGTTTCAATATGAGAGTTGCCCAAGAGTTCGCATTGAAATTCGATGGCTACAGAGCAAAGATCAGTCTATGCAATTGGAAGTAACTGAAGACTTATTAAGCTAACCCCGTAATTGCCTCCCAGAGACACGTTTTTGTGTGAGCGATTATGAGCAAACGGTTTTGAATTAGATCAAACCCTTGAAAACCCAGAACCGAAATGAGCCCTTTTACCTTCAGCATGGGTGGTTTCCCCAGAAATTGGATCATTACAGAGATACAGCTTGTCCTTTAGAGGTCAAATCTCATATTTTATCTGTGGCTGAAGGGAGCGTTTTGGTCTATATGCAATTGTTGAAACGTTTGTTACCTCTCCAGGCCTGTGCCTCAGCACCCCTCTCACTCATCCAGCCTTGTGTCTCAGCCTCCTACTGTGAACCCTTGATCAATCTAAAGGATAACCTAGATTTCTCAAGCATTTGACTCTGTGATAAACCTACCTTTCGTGTGGACGATTCTCCAACCGTTAATGCTATCAGTGTCAATACACAGTCATTACAGCCATGGTGTGATGAATGTCGATCCTGGATCGACAGGTATTATATGGATGTGCCTTTGCTACAGTCCTAGCTTAAATATTTAAAAGACCAAGTGAATCTATTGACAAACGAGAACAGTAGACTCGAATCCATAACTCAAGCAAAGGAGAAACACCTAAAAAACTACAGGATCTGTCATTTTTAAGAATGTAGAGGCAGCGACAGCAATAGTAAATTCCAAGATTGCTTGATATGTTTTAATCCCTTGATCTGAGGTATGATCTTTTTCAAGTTTAGCATGATTTTGTCTTTCTCAATTTAGGATACACGATTTGTTTGCATAGATTAATTTTTAGTTTGTTTTGTTTGATTGAATAAAATATGATTGTAGTTATAATTATAACTAGCTACAGAATCGTAAGATTCTGTATCTAGTTAGAAAAAATTCGAATTGCTTGATTTGATAATTGAAAATACATCTAAAATCTTCTTATTTTTATTTGTTTTCAGAAATTCATGATTCTCAGAGAGATATGAAGCATTCTTGAGATCTCCCAGCCATACCATATTTATGTTTTTAGTAAATAGATTAGGCTGTTATTTTTTTGATATCAAGTAAAATCTAGGAGGTTGCATCCCCCACATTTTTGGAACATATTTGATGTTATCAACACAAAACATTTTGTTCCTGGAACCTATATAAGCATGTTATGTTGTAAACATGAGATCATCTCTGCCTGGGGAAAAAACTATGGTTTTCTCATTTACAGACTTGAATAGAATATGATATTTGTCACAGCTTTAGCTTCTCCATATCGTGTTTTTTTTCAAGTCATGATTATTTCGATTTGTAATTAAATTATGACTTCTTTCGCTGTCGTGGTTTACTACAGATTGGTATGATATAAATTTATATATATTATCCATGTTTTATGTTCCATATTTAACACACAGTATTCATTTTGTTTAAACTTGGGATTAAGAGATTTATCTTCATCATTTGTTGAACATTCATGCACAAGTTTTCACAGCGGGATTTATCTTAATGTGGTTGCTTGTGAAATTATGAGATTGTTGTGATCGTATCTCTTATATGTTATATCATTTGAATTCCATTATTGTTGTTTCACATTTATGAGAAGCAATTGTAGGTTTTGTTGCGGGTTTACCTCAACAGACAGGGAGATTGGATGCTATACACTGAACAAATATTAGATGCGATAACAGGTCAGTTTGCTAGTTTAATTTCATTAGTTTAATGAATACAAAAATTTCCTGTAGCTAAAACACCTTCTGCTATCTGTGATTTCAGTTTTCAATTAGGCAGTTTGATATTCTATTTCTTAGTTATGAACATTATAAGAAAATAAATCAAAAAGATTAAATAGCATTACTGTTGTTTCAAAAATCAATCAATATTCGATTTTCGCGTATTTAGATTAAAATTCGTATTGTGTACACATTATAATATATATATATATATATATATATATATATATATAGAATCATTTTTATATATTGTATATGTAATAACTAGAGTCATTTTATAAATATTAGTTAGTTAAACTGTAAATACATATTAGATCTAGACATAGTTTTCAGCGATTGTTATTCATCTAGTTATTACACTTTCTTTAGGACTTAGATCGGCCAATAGAGCCACTAAACCCATCGAAGTGGATTAATCCAAATGGCTTAGGTTAATTAGACAACCCAGGACCGGATTCACTCCTCCAATTGACGAGCGGTCAATTTCGCCCGTCAGCAGTACCCAACTCATAGGATAGATGAGATATTGGATGAGTTGCATGGGTTAGTATATTTCTCAAATATTGATCTTTGATCAGGGTACCACCATATCAGAGTGAGAGAGAAGAACATCCCAAAAACTTCTTTCTGATGCCATTATGGGCACTACGAGTTTTTGGTCATGCCATTTGGGTTGACTAATGCACTAGCTACTTTTTATTCATGCATGAATCATATCTTCAAAAAGAAGTTGAGGAAATTTTTCTTGGTATTCTTTGATGACCTCCTGATTTATAGAAGGACATGGGAGGATCACAGGAAGCACTTGGATGAGATCCCGAGTATCGTGAAGAACCAGTCTCTATATGCTAAAGAGTCGAAATGTGAATTTGGCATGAAAGATATTCTATACTTGGGACATGTGGTCAGTGCACAAGGAGTGTAGGTGCACAGGGAGAAGATACAAGATATATTGGATTGGCCACCACCCAAAAATATCACACACCTATGTGGCTTCTTTGGTATTTTAAAGTATTACATATAGCTTGTGAAATGGTTTTCATAGTTGGCCGCACCACTCACAGAACTCACAAATAAAGGAGCATTCAGATTGACCAAAGAGGCTCAAAATAAATTTTACCACATGAAGGAAGTGATGAGTACCTTCCTTGTTTTAGAACTTCCTGACTTCACTCATCCTTTTATGCTTGAATGCAATGCATCAGGTGAAGGGATAGGATAAATTTTGATGCAACAAAGGCATCTGATTGCATACAAGAGTAGAAAGATCACACAGTTGGAAAGAATCTATTCCATATATGACAAGGACATGCTCACCACCATGCATGCTTTAGAGAAGTTTAGACAGTACCTAGTAGGTGGAACATTTGTGCTTAAGATAGACCACAACAAATTATGTCACTTTTTGGGGTAGAAAGACTTGAATGAAAGGCAACAAAAATGGGTTAGCAAACTGCAAGACTATGATTTTGACATTGAGTATGTAAAGGGGAAAAAATGAAGTTGTAGATGCTCTCTCCAGAAAACTAGAGGTGTTTTCACTTGCAAAGGTTTAGGTAGATTGGAAATCCTAAATCTTGGTGAAATACTCCAAGAACAAATTTTCTTGTGAGGTGATGGACCACAATGCACAGGATGATAGGTATAAAGGGGTGGATGACATAATATACTACAAAGATCATATATATTTAGTCCTGGAATCTACACTAAAGGAGAAAATCATGGAGGCTATGCACAATACACCATTGGCAGAGCATTTGGGGTTCTTCAAAACCTACAGGCAGGTCAAGGAGGGATTCAATTGGAAGGGCCTCAAAGATGATGTGATGAAGCACGTGAGAGAGTGTGTGACTTGTCAGTAGAAAAAGTCAGATCAAACCCATCCATCAGGACTACTATAGCCTTTTCCCATCCCAGAGAGGAAATGGGAAAATATATCTTTGGATTCTATCACGAGGCTACCAAAGGCCCAATGAAAAGATTGTATATATGTAGTGGTTGATCATTTGACCAAATTTTCACACTTCTTTTCCATATCCTATTAATACAAGGAAGCACAAGTGGTGGAGTTGTTATTCAGAGATATATTCAGACTACATGGGTTACCGAGATTCATTGTCAGCGATGGGGACAACAGGTTTCTTAGTTCATTTTGGAAAGAGCTATTTAGGTTGGCCGGCGCAGAGTTGACTGTCAACACTAGTTACCACCCTCAAACGGATGGCCAAACTAAGATTTTGAACAAATGGCTTGAGGGATATCTACGTAACTACATGTCTAGGAAACAAAATGCATGGGTGAAGTGGTTACATCTGGGAGAACATTGCTACAATACCACTGATCACATGTCCATAGGCATGACACCATTACGAGCATTGTATGGGTATGATGTTCCATCCTTTATTGATTTTTCATTTGGGGAAAGAAGGGATCCCAAAGCCAAGGAATGGATCCAAGAGAACCAAGACATACTCAAGGCTCTCAAGGAAAATATATAGATGGCCTAGAATCAACAAAAGCTATATGAAAACAGGCATAGGGTCGAGCACACGTTTGAGGTGGGAGACTTGGTTTTCTTGAGGCTACAACCATACAGACAGTCTTCACTAAAGAAGAGTGGCACAGAGAAGCTTAAGTCATGTTTTTATGGACCCTATAAGATAGTTTTGAGAGTTGTTGAGGTGGCTTGTTAGATGGAATTGTGAAAGGGAAGAAAGATTCATATTGTTTTCCATGTCTCATGTCTCAAAAAGGCATTGAGGCAACATGTCACTGCTTCGACAGAGCTACCTCCATTGGATGAGGAGAGGAAACTAGTATTGGTTCCTGATGAGGTATTGGATGTTTGAGAGAGGAGATTGTGTAACAGGGTGATTTAGGAATACCTCATCAGATGGAAATACTTACCAGGAAAGGATTCCACATGGGAAAGTGATCAGATCTTATAGCATCAAAATTTGCAGTTGCTTGAGGACAAGCAATATTGGAAGGGAGAATTGCAATGTCCCTTTCCAAATGAGTCCTCTAGGGATTTATGAAATAGCCTAAGTAATTCATGTAGGCTATAGTCAAGGTACAAAAAGGGAATTAGTTATTTACTTAATGTCATGGGTGCAGGAATTAAATTTATTTTCAAAGGGGACATTGAGTAAGTGGTTAAAAAGGTGCCTAAGTGACTTTGATACTATGAAACATCACTTAAAATTATTAAAGGGTAAAAAGGTCATAAAAATGTGAAAGGAAGAATAAAATGGGACAATAAGACACCCTCTCTCATTCTTTCATTGGTATTTTCTAATTTCTCATTGAGAGAGCTCTTTGTGGCTTTGGAACTCTTAGGACGGAAAACCTAGGAGGATTTTTATAGATTGGCTTTGGTGGTGAGGAAAATCCACCCTAGTTGGTCATTTTGGGAGATATATCATAGATTTATTCATTGTGTTTTCATTACCAGACAAATATATCCTCAATTACATTGAGATTCTTATTATGTCTGAGTTTCTAGAGGAGGCAACAAGTTAGTTTTCAAAGAAGGGATCGAGCTACTTAGGAAGACAAAGTTTTACAAAAATAAATAGTGGGAAAACAAGGAAAATATGCATTCTATGAAGTTGGGTGCTTCATTGTTCTTGTAGGAGGCTGAATAAGGTGCAAAGATTGTGTCTCTTGAAGCTAGAGGGCAGAATATGGGTGATTTGGCACAATGTTTTGTGTGGGATGAACAAAATATCATTGTTGGGCGCATTCATTCCTCTACGAAGACAAAATATCAAACATGGGATGAGTATTCACTTGATCTAATATTTTATTGATGTTGGGCGATTTCATTGTGTGGGAAAAGCATATACCAGAAGAGTCAAATTGTTGGAAGCTATATTATCCACTTGCTAAGAGGGACAATTCTAGTTCTTGGTTGCACCATCATTCTTATGGCTAAGTGTTGAGTGGATATTGGAGTAAATTGCAAGTTTATCATTCGACATTAAAGGCGAATTCACACCTGTTAGCTGCTGAGAAAACTTCTTATCTACAGTTACACAAACTCTAACTCATAGGCTTGTATACCTTACATATGTTTGTTTTCTAAGTTTCTTAAGTCACAGTTAGATCTTGTTTATGAATAGTCCATGTTTTAGTCACCATTTATATTGCTATTGAAAACACTGTGAAAATAAATTATGTATTGTTGATATATACATTTTGGAGTAATAAGTTATGAGTGAAATCTTACCCATTTTCTCTTTCATTGTTGATAAGAGACTAGACTACTAATGGTAGATAAAAAAATCTTGCATACCAAATGTTTGACTAAATATCTATAACAAAAAATTGAATGAAAACTAAGGGAAAATTCTAGCATATTACATTACATATTCACTTTCATAAAAGCAGGAACAATTGCTTGAATGTTGTTTGGTAGAAGTTGAAGGAATTGTTTGATAAAATTGATGAAATTCAAGTTGTGCAGATTGAGAAAGAGTTGATATCTCAAGATCCTCTCTCCTTTGAAACAATATAATACTATTTGACTGGTGTGAATGAACTTTAGCTTAAATTAGGTGAATGAGGAAAGGATCTCCCAAGAAGGATGGTCAGATCGTAGGAATTATTTTGATGAATTTGAAGAAAACATATGATGTGTTTTGTTTGACATTCCATTCTAGTTGAACCTCCAAAAAACATCATTGTAAGGATTATTAATTTGATTATTTATGTGGTTTTTTTATTGGGGAATTGGAAAGATTGTTTGATGAAGGGAAACTTGAGGTAAAAAATAGGCCCATTTCCTAATGGGAAAAGGTCAAAATAATTATAGAGAAAGAGGTTGACATGAAAAAGAGCAGGATTCCATCGAATATATAGATGAGAATAAGCATGATGATTATATTTTGACTAGAAAAGGTAGAAATAAGCCTAGACTTGCCATTATTGCAAGAAATTGGGACATTGAAGAAGGCTTGTTAGCAGAAGGCCAAGGACCAAGAGGAAAACAATGAAGAAACTTAAAGGAGATGTGTTGACTGGAAGATAGATCGACCCATAGAATAAATCTTCAGAATGTAAGGTAGATAACAATAAAATTGTATTTGTGCTTATTAGGCCTTTATCATACTTCTCAAAGTGAATGGATAGTTTAACTAGGTTGCACCCATCATGGGGATAAATATGCTTCTCTCTTTTCATCATTAAAATAGGTTACATAAAAATAAATATTTGTAGAAGATTATTATGCACTTACTATTGCTAGTTGTGGAAAGATTGAATGTCATAATGGTGTGATCATTGATATGTACCATGTACCTAGCTTGAGTGCCAATTTGTTTTATGTACCCCAACTGAATTAGACTTGCAAGAAAGTATATTTTTGGAAATATTGATTATTTGTGAAGGATATGCACAACATATTTATTTTTTAGTTGAAATTTTCCTTCACATGAAGGATATATTGTATAAGTCATGTGACTATCCCAAGAAAGACTCAGGACCCATTTCACTCATAGTCCACATTGAAGACCAAAGAAAATTTTAGCACGAATGACTCATATATATGAGTTTCCAAATATTTAAACTAATGAAACATAACATGGTTACTAGACTACCTAAGGTTGTTCCCCTAATGGAGTATGTGAAGGATGTATGCCTGACAAGAATCATTAGGATACCTTTGAAACAAGGAAAGGATGGAGGGAAAATACCTAACTAGAACTTATCAATAATGACCTGTGTTGTCTAGAAAACCATCACTAGATGGTGCAAGGTATATATTAACCTTCATTAATGGATTTTCCAAAAATACTTACGTGTATTTCTTACAGAATAAGAAGTGTGTCTTTGAAAATTTCAAGGAATTTGGGGAATTGATTGAAAAGCATCGCAATTGACCTATGAAAAGATCAAACATATTTCATTTGATATATAATGTTATATATAATTTAAATCGTTTTATTTTATAATAAAATGAAGAGATATGGATATTCGAAAGGCTATATAGAAAATGTCATGTGAAATATTTATATATTATTTACATTGTTTAGTTTTATAATGAAATGAAGAAATATGGATATTGGAAAAGTTATATATGTCAGACTATCTTGTCAGTGATGTCAAAGGATTGATTTCAAAGGTTTGATGACAAGTAGTGTCATAGTGATGTTTTGTCATTGATGATTGATGGATTAGATGGATTGTTGTGTTGTCATTGATGTCAAGGTTGATCATTGTTGTATCATTGTAGCATTGATGTCATGTTCAAGGTAGTCGATAAGGATGCTCTTATGTAGGAATTACCAAATGGATGAACTCCAAAGTGGTCCCATTATGGTGAAATCCCTCACGGGAAGATTCTTTGAAAAGTCCAAATGGTTAGGTGGTTGAGTAATTCTAGAAATGTGGTAGAAGTGTGGTTAGGGAACCCAAGTTTGGTTGAGGAATAATGTAATAAAGATCAGTGAATATTCTAGTGAGACTATTCTAGATGGATAGTACATGTCGTGCCATTTTCGGAGATATGTGGTATGTCACACAGTTCCTCACGGTTAGGGAGATATGGCCTTGAGAAGTTGGAAAGCCCTCATGAGTTATCTAGAAGCCCCTAGAAATTCAAAGAAGTCAAATTATTCTAGTAGCCCCTAGAAGAAGTTGACTAGTCAAAGTGGTTGCAACTAGTAGTTAATCATGGGTTAAGTGGTTGCATTAAGAAAATAATTAACAATAAAGTAGTTGCAACTAGAAGTGGATAACTTACTATTTGTGGATAAAGTGGGTGTAAGTGGATAAAGTGGTTAGAAGTGGGTTATCCCTAAAATAAGGAATTTGGTTAGAAGATAACCCCTAGAGGAAGATACTTGGAGAAGTATAAATAAGAGAGCAAGGGTCTCTTATTGAGGAGAATCTTTGGATATATTGAATATATATTATTTGGTGAAAGGTTCATTGTAGGTACTCATGGATGCATAAGAAGTTCCACAATTTTGAGGTAGAAAGGAGGTTTGATGGCTAAAGTTTCAAAGTTTTAGAAAATCCTAGTTTTCTGAAGTTGTACACAGGTTGTAGTTGAAGACGACATGTACATACGTGGACCGAAGAATTCCAGGTCATGTACATCCATGGATTTCCAGAAGAACATGTCACATATATGTGGAAAGGTCATGGAAAGCTTGAGTAGATGTTGGTGCCAGTTCCCAGGACAACATTCTACGGGTTCAGATATGCTACATAAGTTTTGGTATGGTTACATGTTGTTTTTATGCATAGATTTTCTTATGGTATGGTGAATTCTTGAATCATTCTTTGTATGGTTTTTATGATGTATGGGTATGGTATATGTTTGTTGGTTGGTTGAGTGGTTCAGTTATGATGTAGTTTAGGGATATTTATGTTGTGTGATGGTGTATGCATGAGGAACATGCATAGGTTGTTGGATGGTACATATTTGTTTTTGGTTGATGATGGCACAGGTCGGTCACTGACAGTTTAGAGGTTGATGTGATAGAGGCAGCAAAGGTATGAAGGGCCAAAAGTTTTGAAGTTTCAAAAACCCTAGTTTTCTGAAGGTGTACATAGGATGAAAGAGGACAGGTCACATACATATGTGTGTTATAGTATAGATAGGTCATATACATATGTCTGATGCAATATAGACAGGTCACATACCTGTTGATAGATTGTGTTATGTCTACAAGCTAGGTCTTGTACTTGAGGGTTGGATTCCTCACATCTCAGTTGGTGTTGAGATCTGCAAGTTGGGTCTTGCATTGAGAATTAGTTCTCTCTTAGATTTGGTGATCCTTTTTCAGTTGGTGTTGATAAAACCCTAGATATTGTAGTCTCATGTAACACATAATACAAAATAAACTTACACATATATCTGGTGTTCTTTGTGTTCATGGTTCATAGTTCTTTATTGTTGATGTATTTTTTTGAGATATGTTTACATATAAGAAAACATTTTTGAATGGAAGTAATGAGTAATAATGTTACAAGTGATTGCTAACTAAATTTTTGTAAGAAGTGAAAAAATATCCCTACGATGATTCACCCCCCCCCACCCCTCTTAGTGTGGTCGGTGTTTCCAACAATTGGTATCAAAGAAGGTCTTCACTATAAGCCTTACAAGCTTGAAGGAAATCCATGGACACACAAATGGATGAATTTCCCCTCTTTGATAAGACATATTACTCGGCATGAAGAATAAAAATGAAAAGGAATTTAAAATCAAAAGGAGCAGATGTTTGG